>JAJOOS010010221.1:0-18490 GCA_029582725.1 Solanum chiquidenum | reverse complement strand
ATGATCAATTTTAAGGCACACAATTTGGGAAATTAACAATTTATGCAATTTAGGCACGATATCAAACTAACATAGGACCACAAGCATAAAAATACGATTTTTGAGAGGTCCAACACACATCAATAAGAACTACACAATTAAAAATTAGTTTAACCACTTATTACGAGTTTGGGTTTTGGATAACCAACCTTTAATGTCGAATCTATGAATCAGTAAAGCTATGTTGCAAAGTATCAAACTCCGAACTCAAGATCAACGACCAAAAAGCAAGAAAATACAAAAATATGGGAAATTTAAAGTGCGGGTGTGATTGTATGAAGTTAAAAATGAGGGAATATGAAAGAGTTTGAAATTTTAAACCTTTGGCCTTTTAAAACCATTTAGTTCGTTCCCTTTCTGTGATGTTAGTCATCCTCGCGGAACCACTCGGCGACACGCCAAGTTCTTACTTATCTCGCCAAATATTACAGGACCTCCGGTTATCTTGGGGGTCCAAACAGCAGACAAAGTCGAGCTCGCAGACCTGTTCAGCCGTTCGCCGACCTGTCTATGGGCTCACCGAGTTTTTTATCGACTCCAACTTCATTATTTCTTGAGTCCAACAGCGGTCCAAGTCAGGCTCACCGACCTCTTCGGTGAGTCACCGACTAGACATTTTTCTCACCAACCTACACTTTTCAAACACATTCCACACTTTCACCTGCACAAACAACACACGATTATTCCAAAAACAAAAACAAAGCAAATAAAAACTTGGGTTTCCTCCCAAGAAGCACCTTAGTTAACGTCGTGGCACGATGCAAGTCCCCACTCAACCTTGATTCATATGGTTTGCCCTAGTGTCACTAGGGAGTTCCATTTTTTGTCTGGGGTAGAGACGAGACAATATACGATCCATTTGGGTCTCCAGTAGCTTAATAGATATTGAATGAGAAGCAGTCCTCTGATTTAGCATTGAGTCATTCTCTTTTATCTCTTTCAACACTCTGTTGTGATCTTCAACTTTATAAAGAATGAGTGAGAGTATCTCTTCTACTTGTACATCCTTATAGTCCTTGGGCTTTCTACGCTCATGAAGAGGAATGTACATCTCTTTCTTTTTGTACAGTTCTTCAAATTCCATGATATTTTTGGCCAAGAGATCCAGCTGAGTCAACAGTGTGGCCAAATTATGTTCCTTCTTTGTCTCCTTGTAATAGGAGTTGTACTACTATTGCATAGGGTTGTCATATTAGACCACCCGAAGTAAGTGGGTCAGCCACTTCTCTATTCTTATGACCAAGACCTCTATAGAAGCAGTCAAGTAGCATCTTATCAGGGATTCCATGAGTTGGGCACTGCAATAATAGTGCCTTAAATCTCAGCCACAACTCATCGATTTTTCTACCCTCCAATTGCTCAAAAATGTTATCCCTAAGAATTATCAATTTTGTAGAAGGGTGACCCACTTGGTTACCGTTGCTACAAGATATGCTCATTTCCTCTGTTCTAAACAAGAAATACGAAAACCAAAACTAAGAGTAAGTAGATTCAACTATGACTAAAAAGAACAAAATTCAACTTCACCAAAAGAATCTCAAACAACACCACTCCCCGGCAGCGGCGCCATTTTAATATACGTTTCAAGCACACCTCATCCAATTCTAGGTGTTGAACAATAGTAAATCAGTATAAAACTCAACCAAATGAGTTGGGGTCAAATCCTACAGGGAGCGGTACATGTTTAAGAATCAATTGGGAAGTATGAACATGGTCAAATCAGTCATAGGAATAAAAATTATCGAATAAAGACATTATTCAAATCAGGGGGTGACACGAATGTCAAATGAGGGTTTTGGTTTGAAATTATCAACTAGACAGTGGCAAACAATATGGAATAACAATGATGAGATGGGTTTTTGGGATGTGATTCCATTATAGGCTAATATAGATAAATGGGTAATTGGAACTATTAGAAAATAACTATATATTAGTGAGTAAGCTAGGCTATAGTGGAGATAAACTTTCTCTCGAACAATTTATCGTGAATCAAGTTGATTTCTCTCGAACATACACAAGCAAGCAAAATAAGAACAACCCACACCTTAGTCCATTCACTCTCTTGAGCTGAATGTGTGTGATTGTGTTTAGGATTCACTATCTCGAGCTGAACCCAGGTCAACCCAATACCCACCGACCATCAATCAATAAGTTTCGTTTTAAAACCTCTCTCTCGAATAAGCTAAAAACACAAGTATAAAACTGCATTTGCAACTACAATTCTTAAATTAAACAACAATTAATGATTGAACTCAGTTCTAAACAACATTTAAGCTAACAAATAGCAATGCCCATAAACTAAATCAGCCCATAATCACATAATCACACCACAAGAATTGGGGTTTTAGCTAGACATTATAAAAAGGTAAAAATAGTTACCAAATTGATTATCCATCAACTGGGTAAGTTTAAATTTGTCCTTACAATGCTCCAATTTGAAGAATCTCAAAGACCCACTTCCAATTTCTCAAAAGTAAAAAACTTGAATTTTTCAAAACTTAGGAAAAACTAGAGAAAACTATCTCATCCGTTCAAAACTCAATAATAGACTAAAATATTATGATATCAGATACTAAACTAAATGTTCAAAAATGTATTTATAGTTGCCAAAAATGTGCTGCGAAGAGTCACTCAGTGACTCTGACTGAGTTGGCATTCAGCGTCCTCAAGGTCTGTATCTATGGGCGATCCAACACTGTATTGCAGAACCACTTGGTGATCCACTGACTGCCCCTTTCTCTAGCAAATTTGGTTCTTTTATTCAAGGCTTCGCACACTGGATCTTTAGGCGGTCAAATAGTCATTCGGCGACTCGCCAAGTGGACTTGGCAATCACTAGGCTTGCTTTTCTTCATTCTTTCAGCTCACTTTGTTCCTTTTTGCAAATTAGTGTCCTTGCTTTGTTCCTCAACCCATATACCTGGAAATAAATGGTTTTACATCAGTTATTGGCACCAAATAGGCATTTGAGGATACTAAATTTATATAAATAAAGCCCTAAATGAGTCTAAATATCGGACTCATCAATTTTCTCCAAACCTTCTGTCAACGGAACATTGAAGGAAAGTTGTTTTAACATAGGTATGAACCTACGGTATTTTCCTTCTTTAATCATCTTCACCAATCTCTGCGGGAATGGAGGTGGAGGTCTAGGCATGGAAACAACTTTTTGGGTCACCTCCGCTTCCTTCTCTGTAGCATTTTTAGACTCTCCAGTAACCTCAATCTCATCTTCATCTCTTTCTACCACAATTTCTAGCTCAGATGGCATAGGGGGATCAATGGTCTGTTTACCTCCTCGAGTAGTGACTGCCATACAATGCCCATCATTCTTTGAATTCTCGATGGTGTTGCTAGGAAGTGTGCCAGACTGCTGCTCAAGTTGCCTGATAGACACTTTATGGGAATCAACTTTTTGACTAATCCAGACAAGTAATTTCGCATCTCTTTCACATTCTCATCAGTCGCATCAAACCTCTCCATCATCTTCTACATCATATCCTCAATTTGTGACATACTACCCCCCAGCTTCTCTATTACTAGATTCCCCGTTCCCATGTGGAACCTAGGGCCTAACTCTCTTATTCTTGTTACCATAGTTGTTCTGATTGTAGTTGTTATCACGATTGTAGTTCCTATCCCACATATAGTTTCCATCTCGATTATAGTTTCCATAGTTCCAACCTTGGTTTCCTTGACCTTGGAGCCAATTATCCGAGTTAGAACCTTAGGCGTTGGCTCCGAAACCCCCCGTCAGATCATTCACCAAATATGCATCTTCCTCATAGTAGCATTTCTCAACGGATGGTGGTGGAGTGCTAGTTAGGTAATTTACTTTATTCACCTTTTCTGCACTGCCGCTCATATGCTTCAATATCAACCAAAGTTTTGTCCTCATATGAGTTATATCTTCACGAATGTCATCATTAGATTGACTAGGTGCAGCTTGAACTGCAAATGTGCTTCTACTAGTGTCTTCCTTTCTAGTGCTCCATACCTTATTATTCTCGTAAATCTTCTCTAGTTTCTCTGCGATGTCCTTAAAAGCGCACTCACCATATGATCCTCCAACAATAGTAACCAACACAACCTTTCCATTGTCATCATGACCTCTATAGAAGTACTCCTTTAGTGACTCATCTTCTATGTGGTGATTCGGAAAACTTCTTATGAATGCAGTAAACCTATCCCATGAACTGCTTACAGACTCTCCAGGTAGTGATACAAAATTGTTTAGTTTTTTCTTATAATTTAGCTTCTTAGACAACGGGAAATACTTTGCCATGAACACCTTATGAAATTAGTCCTATGTATGAATCGAGTTGTATGGAAGCTCAGAAACCACACCGTAGCATCACAGGTCAATGATAGAGGGAAGACTCTTAAAGCTATGACATTCATATCCAACTCCGGTCTTCCCACACAACACTTGCAGACACTTCTCAATTTAGCCATGTGACCATGCATATCTTCCGAAGCTAGACAAGAAAACAACCCTCTTGTTGTAAGTATTTGTATCAGACTGGTGGTCACCACTAATGTATGCCTTGGAGGTAGAGGAGGGAGAACAATAGGTCCTTCTGATTCAACTGTATTGAAGTCGACCCTGCCGTTATCACGCGACCTTGGTAATGGAGGATTATGTACCCTCAATGCATGCATTTTCATTACTAACTCCGTCCTCATGCTCCTCTATGATTGGATTATTATGGACCACTTGATTTGCTATTTTTCTCAAAGTCTTGCTTAGTTCAAGATCGTAGGGGGTCAATGGTTCTCCTTGACTCCGTGTACTTGGCATACACTAGAGTAGAGACCTGTAGAAAACAATAAACAAAAAGAAACGTAAAATCAGGAAATACTTGACTAAAATTCAATAATGTAGTTACACTTAATCTAAAAGTTGTATTCCCCGGCAGCGGCGCCAATATTTGTTACGCTCAAATTACACCTCCATAAAGAAGTATAAGCGATCATTATCAAATAAAGAACCCAACTTGTATGTTGGGGTTGATCCCAGGTGGAATATGGTTCAGACTTAAACTTAACTCACTATTATATCTGTTTAGTCAAACAATTTCTGAGACAAGTAAACCAAAGTGGGGTTTTGTAAATAAGTAATAGATTGTTGATTTAGTAATAAGTAAGCAGGATTCAAACTTTGTGTTATCAATATGAGAGATAAACTAGGGTATATGTGCTCCCCACAAGATCTTAACACGGAAATTTCACTACGCACCTTGGTCTGGCTACGAGTGTATACCTTACTAACCCTTACCTTTACCTCAGATTAGACATCACATCAATGTATGGCTTAGTTTTCACCCTCGCACCAATTGACATTAGACTATTAGATAGCATCCACTATATCTTTGTGTTTAATTCTTTTCTCATTAACTACCTGCTTGGTCCGGCAAGTAGCAACGAGGCGAGTTCTAACATTGCGCACCATTAAAAAGACTTCTAAGTGAAGGAATTAACAATACATGCATAAACACTATTCGGGAATTACTTAATTATTATTCATACTTTGTTAATTGCTCATGGTTCTCACAACACAAGTTGTGGATTTAGCTACTCATACTTAAGAGTTCACAGTTCATGTTTAAGAAGAAAGAATTCATGAACGACTTACAATTACAATAGATGAAACTCGAAATCCTCAATATAATTGCAAAGTGAAAATCTTATCAAACGAAATCCAGAAATCAGACTACTAAAGTTTGCAAGTTAATTCCCAAAACACCAAAACTAAGAGTTTATAAAAATGTCTAACCCCCAAAAATGAGGTTTATAACTCCTATTTATACAAAAAAAGTCCCAAAAAAAAAAGAGAGAAAATAAGAAAATAAGTTGTCTGGAACGCTGCTTCAGTTGACGACTCGACGTACGGACCGTGGGTCGACCTACTATCCGTAGGTCCCCTTCTGTGGCTCCATACATAGGATATTTCCATCAGGACTGGAACTTCAACTCTCTAAATAGTGCAGGATGGACCGTGGGTCGACCTACGATCCGTTAGTTGCTTCGTAGTTCCACACTTAGTCAGAATTCCCTGATGCTCCATGTACCCCTTCCCAACGACGGTCTGTGGATCACTCTATGGGTGGCTCCTTCTGCATACTTTCATCTTTCATCTACCTCAACTGCATTCCAAGCTTATTTCCTACAATCATTAGACACAAAACCTTAATTCTAACACAAAATAGCCCAAGATACACACAAACTCTAAGTGAAACGTATCAAAAATGCGATAAATTCATGGTATATCACCAAACACAGCCCGTGGGTTGGACCATGGACCATAGGTGACTCCATGGATTGTCACATCAAAAAGATGTTCAGGGCAGAAACCACAATTGGACCTATGGACCATAGGTGGGTCCACCATTTGTGGTCCAGAGGTCCGTTGATTGGCTAAAACTCTCTGAAAACCACTGACGATCCACCTGGATGGACCGTAGGTTAGACGACGGTCTGTCGACTGGGGTTCGTGGTTTGTAGGTCAGTGACAATTCACAGTTAGTTCAGGGGTAGTAGGGTCTTTTCCTAATTAATTAGTTCCTAAGCTAAGTCATTTTACCCTTCACTAAGAACCTATATAAGGGTTTCCAACCCCCAAATTAACCCATTCACTTTATTCTTCCAAATTCATAAAAAAAAAGGCATCTCCTCTCAAAATATATTTCTCTCTCTAGAAACTTGAAGAAGAAGAAGTATTCAACCTAGGTTTTCAAATCAAGGTCTCAATTCCTCCATTGAAGGATAGCTTTTGGACTCAAGGTATGATAGTTTTCATCGATGGATTCCTTCCATCCATGCAGTTTGGAAAATTCCCTAGTTGAGTTAGGGTTTTCTTCAATTATCATGGGTTCTTTTCATTATTGATTTAAATGATTGAATTATGATCTCTTATGCATGAATTGATGAAATACTATGATTTTATAATGATTTTTCAAAAATCTATGTAATCCCCGTGTTTTCAAGTTATGAATCATATGATGTGGGATTTTGATTTTCAAGGAAGAGTTTTATGAAATTAAGCATGTATTGCAAGCTTTACATGTGTTTATGATGAAATCCATATCTAACCCATGTTTTCTAAGAATTACTGATTGAAATTGACCTTTGAACCTCAGGAGGTAAACTATGGGCACATGCATTTTCCTATGAAATTTATGCAAATATTTTAAGGGTGCTTTGAGAGTAAAGTACAAATAATAATGTTATGTTGTAACTATCTGTGGGATTTATGCTTAGCACCGAGAGGATATTGATAATGGGATAGAAGCTCTTCTGTAGTAGAGGCCGAGTTTCTAGAAACAATATCATCACATGGAAACTCCCTCGTAGTAGAAGACGAGTTTGTTGTAGAAATATCCTTACCCCTTAACGATGTGCCTGATTAGCTTGTGGATCCACTTAAGCTAGAAGTTCATGGTTCTACCTTGGCTAGTACGACAACCATTTTCAATGTGGGAGACACTGGGGGATCGTGTTATAACTCATATGGTCTCTATGTCGGTTAAGGCTAATTCACCATAAGTAATAATAAACTAAGGTTACTTCAAGAAGTATCGCATATGAGTTCAAAGTTTGTAAAGATTAAGTTAGCTTGCATTGACCATGGTTTTATATCTTATGTTTTCAATCTCTCTTATATCATGTTTTAGCTTGGTAAATTGCATGTCATTAAATGAAATGTCCCTTTTATCATGAATTAAATGTTTTATGGATGGCTATAATACTTGGTACATTGTTTTGTACTATCACATACTCTTGCCAACATTTCCCCAAATGTAGGGTCTGGTAGTCAGGGTCATCAATTTCGTGGCTAGAGGTTGACTTATGATATTTCTGAGCTTTGGTGAGTCCTCATGTTTCTAGGATGAACTTTCATTGTTTTAGTTCGCTTTTATGTATTTATCTTTTGGACATGATGTATGGTCTAGGCCCAATTTCATTTTATTGTATTAGTTGGATATGATAAGACACATGTATTAGACTTCCTCTTTGATTTTATAAAATGATTTGGACTTGGACTATTGTTTTACTCTTATTGTTCTATTTCATATGTTATGAGAGCTAAGTGGCTTGTATAGAGTCTTTCGAGATTTTATACGCCATGCTACATCTAAGGAGTACCCTTGGTCGTGACAGAAGTGAAGGAGAAAAAAGAGCAAGACCTAATTTTGGTTGAACTGAAAGTAAATGTTCATAAGCAAATAGTGATGCCTTTTGAACAAGAGGGAGATGGTTTATTTAGGTAACAAGGTATATTGTGTGTTCCAAAGGTCGATGAACTCCAAAAGAGGATCATCGAGGAAGCTCAAAGCTTCAGATATTCCATCCATCCTAGTTCCACAAAGATGTATCGTGACTTGAGAGAAATATATTGGTTGATTAGTATGAAGAGGTGTATTGCACAGTTCATTGCTAACTGCCCGAATTGCCAACAAGTCAAGGTAGAGCACCAAAGTCCCAGTTGTATGGTTCAGAATATAGACCTTCCAGAATGGAAGTGGTCCAACCCACGGTCCGTCCTACACATCGTGAGTCGAGCTATTATCCATTAGTTTCTTCGTAGTTCCACACTTACTCATAATTCCCTGATGCTCCAGGTATGCCTTCCGAAACGGTGGACAGTAGATCACTCAATGGGTGGCTCCTTCTGCATACTTTCAGCTCTCATCTCCATCAATTGCATTCCAAGCTTATTTCCAGCAATCATTCGACACAAATAGTTAATTCTAACACAAAATAGCTCAAGACACACACAAAATCTAAATGAAACGTATCAAAAATATGTTCAATTCATGGTATATCACTAACAACGGCTCGTGGGTTGGACCACAGACCATAGGTGACTCCATGGATTGGCACGTCAAAAAGATGTTTAGGGCAGGAACCACGATTTGACCAAAGGACCATAGGTGGGTCCATGGTTTGTGGTCCAGAGGTCTGTCGATTGGCTAAAACTCTCTGACAACGACCGATGGTCCACCAGGACGGACCATTGGGCAGACGACGATCCGTCGACCGGGGTCCGTGGTTTGTAGGTCAGTGACAACTCACATATTATATATTCAAGAGATAGTCAGACTTCATGGAGTTCCTTTGTCTATCATTTCAGATAGAGGTGCGCCATTCGCCGCACAATTTTGAAAGTCTCTCTAGAATTGTTTGGGTTTAAAGGTGAACCATAGTACTTCTTTCCATCCTTAGAATGATAGTAAATTAGAGAGTATGATTCATACTATACAGGATATGTTGAGGGCGTGTTTGATCAATTTTAAGTGTAAATGGGATGATCACTTACCTCTCATTGAGTTTGCTTACAACAACAATTATCACTCTAGCATTCAAATGGCTCCCTATGAGTAACTTTATTGGAGAAGATGTAGATCTCTTATTTGATGGTTTGAAGTTGGTGAAGCTGGGTTAATAGGGCCAGACATAGTTCATCAAGCTATGGAGAAGGTTAAGATCATTCAAGAAAGGTTGAAAATAGCGCAAAGTCATCACATATCCTATATTGATGTTAGGAGAAGAGACTTGGAGTTTAAGATGGATGATTCGGTGGACTTGAGGGTTTCATCCATGATGGGTGTTATGAGATTTTTTTAAAATGTGAAACTCAGTCCCCAATACATTGGTCCTTACAGGATATCCAAGAGAATCGACAATGTTGCTTATGAGTTTGAGCTACCCCATGAGTTAGCAGCAGTCAATCTAGTATACCACATTTGAATGTTGATGAAGTGTATGGGAGATCCTTCACTTATTATACCTACTGAGGATATTGGTATTAAGGACGACAATCTATCTTATGAGGAGATACCCATTGAGATACTTGATCATTAGGTTCGCAAGTTGAGAACCCAAAGGTAGCATCAATCAAGGTATTATGGAGGAATCAGTTTATTGAGAAAGCTACTTGGGAGGCTGAGGAGGTTATTAAGAGAGATACCCATATCTCATTACTTTGGAAGACATTCCAGACCAAGGTAATGAACTTTTGAAAAACAATCTTGAAATTCATATGCTATGTGGTGCTAAAATTGCGTGTTGGGTGTTTGAGCTGGGTGATTGATGTTACCACCCTTAGTTCTAATAAGAGTGACCCCATACTCGTGGCTAGTGATCTTATCTAGATATTAAAGATTGGTGAGTCTTCATGTTCGGACCTAGACTCTTTTATTGCTTTCATGACTTTTCTTTCAGATATTGTATGAGATGTGTGGGTTATGTATCAATCACTCAATTGATGTAATAGACAGGTTTGACACTTATGTTAGACTTCTGCTACAGTTAGTCAAAATCTTTATTATTCCAAAATGTCTATTAAACTCTTTGATTCTTTATTATCTTGCATGATGTATGCTAAGGGGCTTGTGTAGGACCTCTCGTGGTATTATACGCCATGTCATGTCGAGGGTGCACTTTGGGTCATGACAATCTTTGTATCAGAGCACAAGGTTTATAAAGGTCCTAGGAAGTCTCTAAGCCATGTCGAGTAGAGTCTTGTTCATGACTGTAATGTGCACCACATTTATGAATTAGAGGCTATAAGATTTTTAGGAAACTCCACTTCTTTCATTACTCTAGTGTTGTGTGATAGAGTTTAACTCTATATGTCTCTCTCCTAATCACTATATGATGCTTTTCATGATATGGCAACTCGAAGGACATATACTGGAAGGAATGCAGGAGAGAATATGGAATGAGAAGCTCCTCAATCTCTTAAAAAAGCTCCTTAAGTTCCGGTCGACCCTTTGGCCGAGTAAATCACTAATGCAGAATTTAGGGGTCATTTTTTAGTGTTGGCTCCAACTATGATGACCCAAGACAATAGGGAGGTTTTGCTCCCCATGAACCCAAATATGGGTACGACAGAAACTAGAGTAAGGGACTTCACTAGGATTAATCCTTCAGAGTTTAATGGTTCTAAGATTGAGTAAGATCCTCAAGAGTTCATTGATAAGGTATATAAGGTGTTACTTATCATGAAAGTGACATCGGTGAAATAGGTGGAATTGGCCGCTTATCAACTTAAAGGTGTTTCTCAAATTCGGTTCAACAATTGGAAGGAAGAGAGGGCGGTTTTGCGGGTCCTCTTGATTCAGAGAAGTTTAGGGTTGCTTTCCTTAATAGGTTCTTTTCCATTTAGAAGAGCGAAGTAAATGTACTTGAATTATCAACCTTCGCAAAGAAAATATGAGTGTGAAGGAGTATTCTTTGAGTTCACACAATTGCCTCGATATGCTTTTTCTATGGTTGGAGATCCTAGGCCAAGGATTAGTAAGTTTGTTTTAGAAGTATCATAACTGGTTGTTATGCAATGCCATATCGCCATGCTTATCAATGATATGAACATTCCTCGCCTAATAGGTCATCCATAAAAAATCGAAGAGGATAAACTTAAGGAAAGGTCTAGGGAGGTAAGAAGGACCAAGACCGTCGATAGTAACTTTTCACATTCAAGATCCGATGGACATGGTCGTTCTAAGTTTCAACAAAAGTTTCTCGATCAAGATTCCTCTAATGTTCCTCTTAAATTCAACAAAGATAGGGTGTCTAACCCTAATAGTCAAGAAGGAACTGGTGGTGGTATGAAAAATTGTAAGATAAAGGATTGTCCCTCAGTTTCTAAGAATGAAGGAGATAATGGTAAACAGACTTAACCTTACTCTTTGTACTGATCTTGTGAGAGTTAGAAGCAAAACATATTTTATGCACTCTAGACTCGTTATGAGCCAAAGGATTCTCTCAATGTGGTTATTAGTATGTTGAAATTCTTATATCTTGATGTTTTTTCTCTGCTTGATCCCGGTGCTACCTTGTCATTTCTGATGTCATATGTGGCAATGAGGGTTGATATTCTTCCGATTGTGTTGTTGGACCCTTTTTATTTCTCTACTCATATTGGTGAATCTATTATGCCTAAGAGAGTCTATAGAGATTATCCCATCTACTTATCCCATGGTGTCACTCATGTTGATCTTGTATATCTTGATATGTTAGATTTCAATATTATTATTGGTATGGAATCGCTACATTCATAATATGCTTCTATTGATTATAGAACCCGAGTAATAAACTCTCAGTTTCCAAATGAACCTATCCTAGAGTGGGAAGGAGAAAATATTGTGCCTAAGAGTTAGTTTGTCTCTTGTCTTAGAGATAGAAAAATGATTTCTAAGGGTTGCATATATTATCTTGTTCGGGTTAGGGATACGGATTCTAAATCCCCCATCTTTGAGTTTGTCCCTATTGTTAATGAGTTTACAGAAGTCTATGCTAATAATTTACCTAGTTTTCCACCCGAAAGGGAAATAGACATCGTTATTGACTTTCTCCCAGATATGCAACCTATCTCTATTCCTACTTATTGTATGGCCCCAGTCGAACTCAAGAAGTTAAAGGAGAAATTAAAAGATTTATTGGATAAGGGTTTCATCCAATCGAGTATATCTTTATGGGTTGCTCAGGTTTTTCTTTTTTGAAATAAAGATGGTTCACTTTGTTTGTGTATTGACTACCAAAAATAGAAAAAAATTCCCATTAAAAACAAATATCATCTTCCAAGGATAGATGTTTTGTTTGATCAACTACAAGGAGCTAATTACTTCTCTATGATCGACCTACAGTCGGGTCACCACCAATAGAGGATGAAGGAAGATGACATCTTGAAGATGGTTTTTAGAACTCAATATGGTCTTTATGAAATTATGGTAACGTCCTTTGGCTTGACTAATGATCTGACCTTATTTATGGATTTGATGAATAAGGTGTTTAGACAATACCTTGACATGTTTCTGATTGTGTTCATCGACAATATCTTGATTTACTGAAAGAGTAAGGATGATCATACCAATAATTTTACGATTGTGTTGCAAGTTCTCAAGGACAAATAACTCTTCTCAAAATTTAGTAAATGTGAGCTTTGGCAAAAACGAATGTGGTTAAGAGTTGGACTAGATTTCTATCCCCTTTAGACATTAGTTGTTCCTTGGGTTTTGGTGGCTACTATAAAAGGTTTTTTTAAGGGTTTTCTTCAATTGCCTCTCCATTGACGGCATTGACCCAAGAGAACGTTCAGTTTGTATGGTCTGAAGCGTGTGAAATGACTTTTCAAAATTGAAATATAGGTTGACCTCTGCTCTACTGTTAACTTTACCAAAAGGATTCGATGGATTTGTGGTATATTGTGACTCTTCGAGATTTGGGCTAGGGTGTGTTCTTATGAAAAATGGAAAAGTTATTTGTTATGCTCCATGACTACTTAAGATTCATGAAGAGAACTATCCTACAAAAGATTTAGTATTGGCGGTGGTTGTTTTTGCCTTAAATATTTTGAGGCATTACCTATATGGGGTTCATGTTGATGTCTTTACCGACCACAAAGGCATGCAATATGTGTTTAAGCATGTAACACCCTGTATCCAAAAGAGGGAAGCTTACCAGATTTCAAAACTCCCTGACGCCATCCACGAGGGCCAACAACGGGCCGTGGTGTGGGCCACAGACCATAGGTTGGTTTTTGGATTGGTCCCCTAGAAGTTGTCCAGGCCAAGGACCAAGACTGGGCCTACGAACCATAGATGGGTCCACATTCCGTGGTCCAAGAGCCATGAGTCTAGGAAAAAATCTTTGAAAAGAAACCACGGGTGCACAGGACAGACCGTAAGTCCATCGATGGTAACTAGCAGTTATATTTCAGGGGCAGTTCGGTCCTTTCCTAATTAATTAATTCATATATTATGTCGTTATTCCTATATTTAGAACCCCCTATATAAGCCTTTTAACCCCGAAATTCACCCCATTCAATTCATTCTTCCAAATTCCTCCAATAAAGGATAGAAATTTAACTCAAGGTATGATAGTTTTCATCCATGGGTTCATTTACTCTATGGAGTTCCCAAATTTCTCTATTTCAAAAAGTAGAATTCCCCAATTGAATTAGGGTTTTCTTCAACTATTATGGGTTCTCTTTATTCTTGATTTAATAATTGAATTATGATCTCTTATGCCTAAATGATGATTTTATGATGATTTTACCATGAACCCATGTAATCCCACATGTTTTCAAGTTATGAATCATATGATGTGGGATTTTGATCATCAGTTTTATGAAATTAAGCATGTTTTACAAGATTTACATATATTTATGATAAAATCCATTTATAACCCATGTTTTCTAAAAGTTTATGATTGATAGTGGATTTTGACCACAAGAGGTGAATTATGGACTTATGCATGTTTTATGAAATCTATGCAAATGTTTTAAGGGTGCTTTGAGAGTAAAGTACTAATGATGATGTTGTTGTTGTGTTTTTGAAAGGACATTCTCACAAACACATAATTGCATGATGTGAAATGTATTCTCACATAATAAGGATTCTTAAGTTGAAAGGCTTTCTCACCTAATTGAATCAAAGATTAAAAGCTATTATAAAAGATCATGGACGGTGAAAGATTTTCTCACTCATGGTCTAATGAGCTATCCTAATGAAACTAAATTTGTTTTGTTGTACAAGGGCACCTTTCCATGGTTTATTAGATAAGACAAGACTTAAATAATTGTGGGATTTATGCTTAGCACCAAGTGGGTATTGAATATGAGATGGAAGCTCTCACACAAGTAGAGTCTGGGTTTCCAAAGTAATCTCATTAGATGGAAGCCCTCGCGTAAGTAGAGTTTGGGTTTCTAGTAGCAATCTCCTTATCCAATAACTATGTACCCCCATAGGATGTTTATCTCAAGAGACATTAGTTAGAGGATTCACCTAAGCTAAAAATTGAGGTTCTACCTTGGCAAGTAGGACAACCCTTTTCGATGTAGGAAACACCGAGGGATCATGTTATATCTCATATGGTTTCATGTCGGTTAAGGCTAATTCCCCACAAGTAATAATTAACTAAGGTAACTTCAAGAAGTAGCACATATGAGTTTCAAATTTTTTAAAGATGAAGCTAACTTGCATTGACCGCATGAATTATGACTTATGTCTTGTAACTCTTTTATATCATTTTTAACTTGGTCAATTGCAGGTCATAAAAGGAAATGTATCTTTTATCATGTTTCAAATATTTTTATGCATTGTTATCATACTTGTTACATTGTTTTGTACTAATTCATACGTTTGCCTACATTTTCCCCAAATGTAGGGTTCGATATTCAGGGTTCTCAATTTCATGGCTAGTAGGTGATTTGATTGATTCTGGAGCTTTGGGGAGTCCTCATGCTTTGAGGACAACGTTTTATTGTTTAGTTGCTTTCATGTATTTCTATTTTGGAAATGATGTATGGGCTAGGCCCAAATTCATTCTACTGTATTAGATGGCTATGATAAGACAAAAGTTTAAACTTCGGCTTTTTGTTTTATAAAATGTTTCAGACTTGGACTAGTTTTACTCTTATTGTTCTATTTCTTATGTTATGAAAGATAAGTGGCTTGTATGGAGTCCTTTGGGGTTCTATATGCCATGTTACATCTAGCGGGTACCCCTGAGTTGTGACAAACTTGGAAATCAGAGCACAAGATTTAGAATGGTCTAAGGATGTCTCATAAGCCACATCTAGAAGATTCTTTTTCGTGAGTGTGAAGCGCACCACATTTATGAATGAGAGGCTACAAGATGAGTTGGAAACTCCACTAATTTCATTACGCTTAAGTCGTGCGATAGAGTTTAACAATATAGGGTCTCTCTTCTAATCCATATCATATGTTCATCAGGATATGGCTACTCAAAGTGCTTTCGCTAGAGGGAATGAGGGAGACAATGTGGATCAAGAAGCTCCTCCTGAAGCTCCTCAAGGTCCGATCGACCCTTTCACCGAGAAGGCGACTAATATGGAGTCTAGGATGGCTTCTCAAGTGTTGGCTCAAGCTGTGACAGCCCAAGCCAATAAAGAGGTAGTATTCCTCATGAACCCAAATATGGGTACGACCGCTTCTAGAATTAGGAATTTCACAAGAATAAACCCTCCAGAATTTTATCGTTCTAAGGTTGAGGAAGATCCTCAAGAGTTTATAGATGAGATTTATAAGATTTCTTTTATTATGGGAGTGACTCTAGTAGATGAGGTAGAATGAGACGCTTATCAACTTAAGGGGGTTGCTAAGATTTGTCTCAACCAATGGAAAGAAGCAAGGAAGGTAGAAGCGGGTCCCATGGAGTGGGAGAGGTTCAAAAATGCTTTTCTTGATAGGTTCTTCCATTTAGAGATGAGAGAAACTAAGGTGCTTGATTTCATTAACCTTCGGCAAGGTACTGTGAGTGTTAAGAATTATGCTTTGAGGTTCACTCGGTTGTCAAAATATGCTCCTTCTATAATGGCCGCGCCTAGGTCGATAATGAAGAAGTTTGTGTCGGGTGTATTTGATTTAGTAGTGAAAGAATGCCATATGGCTATGTTTGTTCATGACATCGATATTTCTTGTCGTATTGTTCATGTCCAACAATTTGAAGAAGAAAAACATAAAAGGAGACCTAGGGAGGGAAGGAGATCTAGAATTGATTATGGTAATTCCTCTTATGTTAAGTCTGATGGACATGGTCGACTCAAAAATTGACAAAGGTTTTTCGGGCAATGTTTCTCCAATGCTCCTAGGTATAACGAAGAAAGGGTGCCTAACCCTAAACCGCAAGGAATTAGTAGTGGATCCCTCTTTCCTACTTGTGCTAGATGTGGAAACAAACATGAGGGAAAATGCTTAGCCGGCATGGATGGTTGTTATGGATGTGGTAAAAGCGGTCACAAAAAAAGGCACTGCCCAATGCATACGGCTAAAGGAAGAGAGGGCAAGAAAATTCCTCCTATTTGTTCGAGTTCCAATGCTCCTAAGTTCAACCAAGAAAGAGTGTCTAACACTAAACATCACAGAGATTATAGTGGGGTTTTATTTCAAGATTGTGGTAAATGTGGAAGAAAGCATGTGGGCGAATGCCTAGCGGGTTCCACTATTTGTTTTTGTTAAAAGAAATATCAAGGTTAAAATCCTTAGCTAAAGAATATTATAACAAAACCTTTAGCCAGACCTAAGATGAATTCCGCACCGAAAAATGGTATCAGAGCTATGGATGATAAGAAATATAAGAAGAAACATACAAGTAGAAAATTAAGAAAAATAAGAAGAAAATTAAATAAATTATATCCGAAATATAAACAACTCAATGTCACAAAAAACTAATAACGATAAATTAAATCAATTAATAGATAATATATCTAAAATAGAATATAAATATATTCAATATTGAAAGATACAATAAATAACTTATAGACAAAAACTTACTGAAATAATTATAACAAAAGACAAGAATTGAGATATAGGCAAAATAGACTTAACAGTAATATATTTGTAGGAGTTTGTCACAAATCTATAATAGCACAGAGAAAAACTATTTTATATCTACAAATACAAATAGAAAACTTAGAATATAAATTACAACACAATTTATAAATGAATAAAGAAGAATATGCAATAGACGAAAAAA
This sequence comes from Solanum chiquidenum, assembly GCA_029582725.1. NCBI lineage: Eukaryota > Viridiplantae > Streptophyta > Magnoliopsida > Solanales > Solanaceae > Solanum > Solanum chiquidenum. The sequence continues at coordinate 949 of JAJOOS010010221.1, read as the reverse complement.
CATATGAAAACTATGACGGATTTTAAAAATAAAGATAATATTTTCTAATCTAGGAAGGAGATATAAGAAAATAGGAGGCAACCTAAATTTAATGTTAGAAAAACAAACAGTAAAATTAGAAGATAGTTTAACTGCTATGGTAAGAATAACAAAAGAAAATGAAGAAATAGATAGACAAAAAGAAATTGAAAAAATTAAACAACAAGCAAAAAAGAAAGTATAAAAATTAGAAGAAATAAGAAATACTAAAATAATAGAACTAGAAAAAGAGCTGGCAATATTAAAAGAAATGTATGAAATTAAACAGAAAGAAAAAGAACAAAAAACAAATTTAGCAAATGAGATAAATAAATTTAAAGAAAAATTGCAATTAGAAGAAGAACTAGAAGAAAAAGAAGAAAATAACCAAGATAATCAACCTGAAATAAGAATTGATGAAACAAACGATGCTGATCTAGATGAACAACATTCAGAAACAAGCGAAACATATACGGAACTTTTAGCAAACATAAATAATATAAAGAATTCAGAAGTAAATACAGGAAACGTAGACACGGATGAAAAACCTAGTACATCAGGAATAAAAAACTCAAAAAATTTAAAATATTATAATACAAACTATGAACAATATGATAAAGAAAAAACTATATGGGATAAAAGATTAAATAAAAAATGGACACCTAAACCAATGACCGAACAACATAATTTTTTAGATTTAGATTGTGCAGCAGATACAAATAAAACAATCCAATTATGGATAGGATATATATCAAAACAACTAATAGATAACAAAATAATAATAACAGAAACACCAGGATATATAGAAAGAACACTTATAGGAACAGTAAAATTATGGCTACAAAATTTATCAGACGAAAGTTTAAAAACTTTAAGAAGTAATAAAAAATTTGACGGTAATTTAGCCACTACAACTATGGAAATATTATAT
>JAJOOS010010220.1:0-26288 GCA_029582725.1 Solanum chiquidenum | reverse complement strand
AATTCGTTTTAATTTCCAATCGAAAAAGCTAATTTAAAGTTGTCCGAGGTTTCATTTCTTCTTAATTTCATTTAGTTTTGAGAACCCAAAAATCAAACCAAACTCTCAAAACAGTTGATTTTTCGGGAGGATCAACATTGACTTGAGACTTGCCAGCTTCTGAACTTTGATCGGCGGCGAGGTCACAAGATGTTTCCGAGACTTGTCCATTGAAGCTCGAGTTTTATCAATCCATGGTTTGAAAACAAGCCCAATCGCCAGCCACTCAAAAGACATGGCTCCAAATACCACTACTATCAATTTCAACGAATTATTCTTCGCCATTGAAACCACAAGCAACTTTTCCGATATACATGCTGATGAGGGTTTTAGTTTGCAGCTGAAACGATTTGCTATTGTTACTATTCTAACCTATTAATCTTCAATTCATTGTTTACTCCGCTAGTTCTCCAATAAATTTGACCAACAAACATCAAAATTGTAGGAGATGATCTTCAACAATGCCTATGATTGACGAAAATGATGAGAGAAACTAAGAAATGAAAAATGGAGAACAAGAGTTTTCTTTTTTGAAACGATTTGGGTCGGGTCGGATTTGAAGAAATTAATTTAAATTAAATTAATAAAAAAAGTGAGCACCACGCGCCTGTTCACAGTAGAGAAAATGGGTCAAAATGATCCTTTTACAAAGATATTCAATACTTTTGTGAGGTAATAGGACGCCCTCAAAGTTAAGGTGTCTTTATGAAAATTCGAAATAACTTCAGTTGTGCTTTTATGTCTTCACTCTAAAAAAAAAAAAAGAAATGATCAAGATGATCATAATATGGAGGCAATTGCTCATGAAGAGCTCCAAGACATAATAAATAATGACACCACTAAGAAAGTCTATGTACCTGAAAATAGTGAGAATGAGAAAATCTTAAAATAATATTGTGGGAATAATATTTTCGCCTAGAATATTGCAGTTGAAATAAGGCAACAAGATGAGGATTTGGATCAAAATCTGGCAACGAAAATAGATAGAGAAATTAGGGCTGGGCATAAACACCGAAAAACCGAAATACCGAACCGAACCGAATTATTTCGGTATTTCGGTTTCGGTATTTCGGTTTTCGGTTCGGTATTCGGTACGTGTTTTTATATTTTTCGGTATTTCGGTACGTAATTTTTGTACTATTCGGTATTTCGGTTTACCAAAATATATTATATTATAATATATATTAATATTATATTAATTATTAATATTAAATAATAACTATTATAATTTAAATGTAAAAACAAAATTAGGTCTTTACACTTTTGACTTTACAGTAGCAACACTCAGCAGCACGCACGTCAGTTTCCCACTTTGGCACTTTCCAATTCCGGTGACCGGTGTCGACCAGCAGCAGCACGCAGCACGGCAGCAGTCGCCTCCCGCCAGTCCGCAGTCGACCTCCTGCCAGTCCGCAGTCGACCAGCGTCCAGCAGCAGGCAGCAGACAGCAGACATCAGCCAACCACTTTCCAGTTTTCACACAGTAGCCGACCACTTTCCACATTCCGCAACCGATCGTCAACCACCATCAGATATTGTATTCGATAGATTGATTATAGCAGGCCCATAACAAAAAACCGAATTAACAAAAACCGAACCGAAAGAACAAAAACCGAACCGAAATAATAAAAACCGAACCGAACCGAATTATTTCGGTTCGGTATTCGATACGTGTGGAACAAGAGCCGAAAACCGAAAAAACCGAAAAATAAAAACCGAAACCGAACCGAAATACCAAATGCCCACCCTTAAGAGAAATGATTGGTCAAAATAAAAGGAAGCAATTCAAACAAAATTGACTCCACTTGAAAAACGTGAAGTTTTAGGATCAATAGTCCGAACATCTGAAGGTGTCAAGACAATGGGATATAAATGTATTTTTGTGCAAAAACGCAATAAAAATGGTAAAATCGTGAGATATAAAGTACGACTTGTGGCACAATTTTTTCAAAGGTCTTGCATTGACTATGAGGAGTCATATTCTCCTGTGGTAGATACAATTACCTTCAGGTATCTAATAAATATGACGGTTCATGAAAATCTTAAAATACATCTAATAGACGTTATCATAATTTATTTATGGCTTACTGAATCATGATATTTTTATGAAAATTCCTGAAACACTCAAAGTGCTTGTAGCATATAAAATTTCAAAAGAAACTTGTTCAAAAATCCTTATATAGTAAAACAAACAGGTTGAATGTAGTATAATCGTCTTAGCGAATATTGTTAAATGAAGGGTATAAGAATGACTCTATTTGTCCTTGTATTTTTATACAAAAGTCAAAATCTAAATTTATATATGTTTATGTTGATGACTTGAACATCATTGGAACTCCTAAAGAGTTTTCAAAGGTTGTTGAGTGTTTGAAGAAAGAATTTGAAATGAAAGATCTTGGTAAGACAAAAATTATTTCTTGGCCTTTAGATTGAACATTTGACAAATGAAATATTTATCCATCAATCAACATATACTGAAATGATTTTGAAGCGATTTTACATGGATAAATCACGCTCATTGAGTACCCCGATGATTGTGAGATCTCTCGATATAAATAAAGATTCATTCCGACCTCAAGAAAGGGATGAAGAGCTCCTCGGTTATGAAACTTCATATCTTAGTGCTATTGGAGCACTAATGTACTGTGTCAATAATATCCGATCAGATATTTATTTCGCAATAAGTTTATTGACAATATTCAGCTCATGTCCAACAAGAAGACATTGAAAAAGTGTTAAGCATATATTCAGATATCTTCAAGGAACAAATGATATGAAATTGTTGTATTCTAATGCATCCACGTCAGAAATGATCGATTATACAAATGCATAATATTTATCTGACCTACAGAACTCGATCTCAAACAAATTATTTATTCACATATAGAGGTACAATTATATCATGGTGTTCGATGAAGCAAACAATAATTTCTACTTCTTCAAATCATGTAGAGATAATAGCCATTTATGAAGCCAGCCGAGAGTGTGTATTGTCGAGATCAATGACTCGACACATTTTGTAATTATGCGGTCTTTCTGTGCAAATAAAGATTCTAACAATATTGTATGAAGATGATGATGCTTGCATAGCTCAATTAAAGAAAGGATATATCAAAGGAGACTGAACAAAACATATTTCACCTAAGTTCTTTTTCCACACATGATCTTCAACAAAATTAATCTTACAGATTTATTTACTAAGGCATTGCCAATATCAACACTTGAGAAGCTAAGAAATAAGATTGGAATGTATCGTCTCCGAGATATCAAATTAATTTTTCATCAAGGGGAGTAAAATACGAGTTGTACTCTTTTTTTCTTAACCAAGATTCTTTCTCATTGGGTTTTCCTGGTAAGGTTTTTAATGAGGCAACACTCAAGGCGTATTACAAGATATGTGTACTCTATTTTCTTCACTAGATTTTTTCCCCCTGAATTTTTCCTAGAAAGTTTTGATGAGGCACATTATCTATAGACATCCAAGGAGAAGTGTTATAAATGCATTAATGTGGATGTCTCTTCCATAACTCTTTTCATGTACTAAATAATGAACGACACTTAATTCTTGTAACTTGTGAAGACATTTCTTACTATAAATAAGAGATGATTATTTTGTAGAAGATCATAAAAAATTAAGAAGAAAAAAATAAGAAAGTATTAGCGGATTCTCAAGGTCCCGAGCTCCCCGTCCCTGCTCTCCCATATGTCTTATCTATATATATTGTCTTATATTATTCTATATCACTAATATTTTATAACAATTTTTTTCTTTTTACTTTTTTTCCCAAAAAAAACAAGAGATTGCCCCCCTCTCCCTCTGTTAAAATAAAAAAGTCCCACATTGGTGGTTAATGAAATAGATGGACTCCTTATAAGGTTTGGTCAATCCTCCTTCCTTTGAGCTAGCTTTTGGGGTGTGAGTTAGGCCTAAAACTTAATTTAACATGGTATCAGAGCAGGGCCCATCTCACCCGATGTTGGGGCCCAAAAAGAAAAAAAATAAAATATTGCCCAAAAGATGCCCACGCACCAGATGCTAAGCACCGGGCGTGAGGTGAGTCAATTTTTTTCCAAAATTGTCCACGTACTAGATGCTAAGCACTGGGCGTGAAGTAGGGTGTTAAAACAAAAAAGTCTCACATTGGTGGTTAACGAGATGGATGGACTCCTTATAAGGTTTGGGTAATCCTCCTTCATTTGAGCTAGCTTTTGGGGTGTGAGTTAAGCCTAAGACCTAATATAACACCCTCTCCCCACCCACTCCGTCGTCATTTTCTCATCTTCGCCCCCTCCCACCCCCCGGGCCGTCTTACCGACAGCCCTCCTTTTTCACCTTCTTCCCCAATGACCCCTTCCCTCTTTCGTCTCTTTTCTCAAACTTTCAAATAAAAAAATGAAGAAATAAAAAAAAAATCAAATTTGAAAGTTTATGATCTGAAAAATAGAAGAACAAAAATGAACTTTCGAATCTAGAAATGATAAAAAAAAAACAATAAGTTTATGTTGCTGGCTGAATCTAAAGAGGGCGTAGTGGTGTGAGCCTCTAGCCGGAGTTTAACCCCTTGACTGAAGTTTGATTACAATAAATTTATTGATCAAAAGTTATATAATGTTAATTGCTTTTAACTATTTTTCATTTTGAACGAACTGTTGTCTTTTTCCCTTTTTTGAGATCATTTTTTTAAAATTTGTGTATGGTTAATAATTGAATCAAAATCGATAAATATATATTATATTTGGTTTGATTTTAATATTTTAAAAATTGATAAATTAATTTAATTTTGATAAATAACCAACTCAAATTGACTAGTGAACACCACACACCCATTATATATTTGATTGAGTAGCGACAAAATATCAAAATGACACCGTCATACTCTACTATGAGTATTTAAATAATACAATTTTTAATTAATGTGTCTAAATAAAATTTCATCCCAACTTTAAATATTTGCATACGACTTGTTACGTAGCAAAACATTTATATTCATCTTTTGCAGTATACCTAAAAGAATCTACGTGGTATGCATTTTCTTAGCAACATATATAACATCACTATTTTTTAACTGAAATTTCCTGTGGAAAAAATGTTTTGTAGTTCTTTTCATAAATACTTTAATTGAATTAATAAGAAGAAATATAATGTATTTTCATATGAAAAAAAATTATAGAGTTTTCTACAGTATTTTCGAAAAAAATTATTTTCTATCATGTATTTTTCCAACAAGCTACTTCAATAGAAAATAAATTGAAAAATCAATATTTTATATTAAAAGTTTTCATTGATTCACGATAGAAAAACCCTCCATTGCTAGTAATAGATGTACCACTTCAAAACATGCTTTCCACTACATATTCTGATAGGAAAAAGATCTGCAATCCAAAACATTGGGAATATGAATGTCTCTAGAGGAAAAAAAGAAATGAGTGCAATAATCCCAATAGGACTTTGTTCTCTTTCCATTTATCGGGAAATAATTTTGATCACCTTTTGTGTAGTGACCTATAATAAGATGTAAAGTTGGGATGAGATCACATAATTGAACAATAAAACAAAACTACAAAAGCTTTACTCATACAATAATGTCCAAAAGCACATATGGGAGTGAAGAGATGATGAGGATTTTCACTTGTGAGGTGAAAAGAGTTAGATGATGCATGCTTTTAACTTATCCAATGTACGGGGAAAGAAGATTCTCCTCAATCCCATACACATTTTCTTTTTTATTTATTAAGAACATTTTTTTGTGTTTTTATTTTTATTTTTCTGATAAAGTATTCATACAAACATATAATTAATTCATGCTTTAAATATTTCTTAAATTTTACAAAAATATTTCTATTCAAAGTGTTTCTTAAGAAAAGAATACAAAATATGAGATGAGTGATGACACTAAAATATTCAACAAAAAATAATAATAAAATCGCATAAAACAAATATGGTAAATTAATAAGTCATAATGAAAATAGTTATAATTTAAAAGTACTAAATCATGCTAAAATAAGTCTGATAAGTATTAATTATATGACTAAATATTAAAGAAAAATTAAAATTTAATTATGTATTTTAATTTTCTTAACCAATGTAAAACTAAAGAACAAATATTCAACATTATTATCATTCTTAGTGTTGAGTTGATTTTTTTAAGCATTAGTTTTCATTTGATTTTGATTTGAGCTCTATTTGAGTTATTAGTATCTATAAACTATAATCTTTATTGGACCATTCAAAATTCTAAGTTTCAAACTTGAAATAATATGTTAAAAGTATAAGAAATATTTAGAAATTTTATCAAAGTAATTATTAATATATAAAATAAAATTTTAAAATTATATATATAATGTTGAGTTAATTTGGTCTCGGGTTGGTCTTTTTTAGGTAAAACTAAACCAACTCAAGTATAGTCAATTTTTTTCCGATACCAAATCAAGTCAAAATATAACTAGTCGAATTCTTTTCTTTAGTTTGACTTAATTTACTGTTTGATTCGATTTTATACACCCCTACTTCAGAATATTAATTGTAATGCCAATTTCAAAAGAGGTGTTTGGTGAGGATGTCATTGGCAGTTCTCCAAGCAAGTGGGAGATAAGAATGGAAAAGAAAGATGATCGTGTGAATTTATGATAAAGAGAGAGCCAATTTTGTTTGTTCATTGGATCTCTAATGCAAATGAAAATTTGAACAATCTATTAAACGACTATTTAGAAAAATATACGTAACTATTTGTGATGGTAACTTTAATGTTCTTGTTTATAGGGGCGTAAAGGAGATAGGTTTTAAAAATTAATCAGTGTAAAAAGAAAAAAAAAAGAGGTGTGAAGAAAAAAAATAGTGATTTTTTTTAATGAATGGCCTTATCCTATCTAATTAGAATGGTATAGGCGAAAGTACTGCAACTCAGAAATTCGAGAAAAGTCATTTTTTTCACAATACAATTTCTTTTCCCGACGTCCCGACATATCCTTTTCATGCCAAGATCAATTCTGAGAGTTCTACTTACCTGAATTCAGTTTTGTGAAACCCTATGGAATCCCTACTTACTAGAATTCAATTTTGTGAAACCCTTTGGATTTCTTGATGTCTTGGCTACAAGTAGGGGTGTGCAAAAATCGAACCGACCAATAAACCGAACCGAAAAAAGTGCTATTGGGTTATGTTTATTGGGTTATTGGGTTTTGGGTTTTTAATGGGTTTATAAAAAAAAGTTATTGGGTTATTGGTTCGGTTTCGGTTTTTAATATTGGGTTATTGGGTAAACCGATAACCCAATAAGACAATAATAATTTACTACTTTACCCTTCCTAAATATTAAATATTAATAATTTAATATATAACTAGACACTATAACAATATCAAATTATTAGTACTCTACCCATTTCACACTATGCCGCTTTACTAGTCTTTATTGTTTACTCAAAACATAAATACTAAAGTAAGGGTTCGCAATTGTAGCTATTTGATTTTAGTTTTAGTCTTGTGAACTTTTTTATTTTAGTTTGTAATTGTAGGTCGTAGCTTTTGCAAGTTTGTAAAGGTCTGTAGTTTGATTAACATAAGAAATTTCATACTATTTTTTGCGGTGATATGTAATTATAGTCTTCGTACTATATTTTCTCTTATTGATGCAATATATCATTATCTTTTTTGTTTCACTATATCAAAGTATTTAGAGAAGTGAGAAGTTATAAAATATTTTAAAGACATTTTCTTATTGGGTAAACCGAAAACCGATAAAAAATATCTTATCGGTTTGTTATTGGGTTGGCATATTTAAAAACCGAAAATTGATAAACCGAACCGATACTACATATAACCGAACCGAACCGACCGATGCACACCCCTAGCTACAAGAATATATCAACTAAGCCTCAACATTACACCCAACCCGTTTCCGGATGACCCTAGATCTCACCTAGCCCAAATTCCGTTTGAGGCTGACCTAGCAAAAAAAACCTAAGTCGCTACCGAATATTTTTTTGGCCCAAATTCTTTCACTATTGACCTACTCATAACGACCGGATCGGATCATTACATGAGTTATTATTATTATCTTGATAATATAATCTTCATAACCGCTTTTTCTTTAATTCACTTCTTCTTCTCCATCACCTTCGGTTTTATGTACTTTATGAAGCATAACCATTGTTAGTTTATTCTTATATATATTTAGGTTTCGGTTGCAATATTAATATTTTCATGCTCGATTTTGAATTTCTCGTTTTTATGCTTCGCAATAACTATATTACTATTTAATCATTTCCTCTTTCTTTTTTTTTTCTTTTTTTAATATATATATTCATGTGTTTGAATCAAAGCAAATTTTATATAGCACCAAGTTTGCAAGATTAACCAACCTCAACTTACACATTTTGTTCTTGATTTTTATTTATAGCATAAAGATATTAAGTCCAATAATATATATACCATTTAAAACATATTATTTATAACACAAAATTTATATTAAGCATTTTAGATAAACGTGCAATGCACACTACCAAAAAATAGTGTATATATATATAATATAAGTAAAAATCTTAGGAATCCCATAGTGTAAGGAGCAATTTACATCTTATCCCTACTTTTTTTCAATTTACAAAAATCCCCTAAAATTGTTGTCATCTAGATACATTACATTCTTCCGTATACATCACATTTTGATACACTATACAACTAGTTCGTTGAGATTAAAATTGAAATTAAATATAAAATCAAATATCAATTCCCCAAATCATGCAGATCAAATTGATGTTAATCTCTCCCAAATAATAGCTCCAAACAATTCAAATTTCAAAATGTCTTCTCTCAAATCTCTCCCGAATCGTAACAGATTAAAAAGAAGTTCACAATTTTATATAGTTATGTATCATATAAAAAAATTATGAATATGAATATAGTGATTTATTTATATAACAGTGTTGCAGAAACTTAACAACATGTGATACATCACAACATCTGATACATAACTATGTTATACTCATATACACAACTATGAATATGATACAAACTGATTTTGTTATAAAAATATTAGTGTTTATGTATCAACAGTAATATTTGATAGTGTCTACATATACATAGCCTTCTAATAGTTGAATAAGGCTAGGTGTATGTATCGGTAATAAAAGATAATGAAATTTGTAATAGTTGTGTATCCAATACATAACTATGAACATGATACATACTAATTTGTGTTTTAATAAATTAGGGTTATGTGTCAAAACTAATATTTGAAAATGATATATTGTACGTGATAAGATTGTAATGTATCATAAAAGCGAAACAAACAAATTGTTCATTAATTTAAGAATCAAAATCAATTATATACATTCAAAATCAACTAGATACATTAAAAGATCTACCAAAAGCAACAAAGAATAATAATAAAAAATTAACAATTTGATATGCTAAAAGCAACAAAAATAAAATAAAATAAAAATCCTTCCACGCTTTCTCATTTGCTCTGTATCAACTCTTGTAGTTTTTTTTTCACTTTCAACAATAGCGTTACTCATGGCGACCCAAAGCCCTTAACAGAGCCACCAACAACTCTTGATAAAATTGTAATGTATCCTCATGTTAAAACGAATGCATTATACATTATTTTAAGAAATAAAAACAACCAGATACATTTATAAATTAAAACCTATATGTATCATAAAAAGATGACCAACAAAAAAAAAAAAAAACGTCAACAATTTGATCTGCTGAAAGCAAAAAAAATTCTTTTGCTCTGTATCATTTCCCGTAGTTTTTTTTCACTTTCAACAATGACGTCACCCATGGATCTCGACCCAAAGCACTTACCGGAGCCACCAACATCTCAACCTTTTCTCCCTTTTTTTGGGCATTTTTTTCACAATCGATTTTGAAGTTGAAGATCATCATTCTTCGAATAAAATAAAATACGATACCTAGTGAAGTGAAAAGAAAAAAATGAATGAAGTAGAAGATGAAGAAGAACCACCTCTTCAATAACTTGCAATCATAAATTGAAAAGAGAAAAAAATTGAAATTCAAAAATAGAGTGATGAAAATAATTGGTGATATCATAGAATGATTTTAGGCGTGAAAAAAGAAAAAAATCTTGGGCTGATAATTTACAGTGATATATCCGAAAAAGTGAGAGAAATTGTGGAAAAGAGGGATTTTTGTAATTTCTTAGAATGTTAGGAAATAATAGAAAATGAAGTAAGAAAAGATGTGTAGTTAGGCAATTCTTCCATAATATAATATAATTTATTATTAAGTATAATAAATATGAATTTAATTGAAGTCTAATTTTAATTGGGTTAGTCCGTCAAATTGGACTATAAATGGTGAACCCACTTTGCTAAGCCCAATGTGTCATCTTATTTTAGAGACTCAATTTGGTATCCGTGTCAAATAGTGTGGCATGTCAAGTTAAATGAAGAAATCAATAGGATCATATCACATGTCATGCCTAGCCAAATCAAAAGACTAATAAAAATGTGCCACATGTGCACAATTCCAACCAATCAAACATAGTCATTTCACTTAAATCTGATTGAACACGAAAAACACTTCCTCATCACAACTCTTATATTTTACAACTATAAATAGGGATCCTCATAATTTAGAAAAGACACAAGAATTCTAATAAAAAACTAAAGTGAGCTCGTGCATCAATCATCGTAGATTTCTAAAAAAGCTACAAGTTTGACTTGACATGTGGTACCAGATTGAGCCTCTTTTTAGCTTCTTATTATAATTCTGGTGTCTTTTTTGAATTATGAGGACACCTATTTATAATTGTAGAAGGGAAGAGTAGTGATGAAGACACTCTTCCCTCAGTCAATCAAATTTAAGTGATATGACGATATTTAATTGGTTGAAACATGTCAGTTGTGCACATGTGACACATTTTTATTGACCTTTGACTTGACTAAGTATGTCATGTCATTTTGACACGTGATATGATTCTATTGACTTAACATGCCGCATCATTTGACATGTGACACCAAATTAGGCCTCTAGAATAACATGACATATTGGGCTCATCAATGTGGGATCATCCTTTGTAGTCCAATTTGACATACTAGCCAAATAGAATTGGACTTCAATTAAATCTCATCATGGGATAACTTATTCCATCAATATGGTATAAATGGTGATAACTTATCCCATCAATATGATATAAATAATGAGATAAGTTATTTCAAACACATCAACCAATTAAAATACAAAAAAATTATCCCATCACAATTTTCTTATCCAATGACTATTTATTTTATCCCGACACTCTTTTAAGATGTATGTTTGCCTAGTCGTATAAGCTTCTTTTTTTTAAAGAAAAAATTCAAATCCAAGGTCCATTTCACCTTGAAACCTAAATCCAAGCCATGTGACAAGATGACTTGACTTTCCACATGTTTAAAAAACATGACAAAATTTTGATCAAATTCAAAAATCACCAACTCTCCAAATTTTACTATCGACACTCACTTAAGATTTGTACTATAGCACTAGATACTCTACTAGAGTGATATTACAATTACACTCATCTTAAATTATTTTACTAAACAAATATAAAATCTTTATATATATATATATATATATATATATATACTAGTAAAATTACACAAGCTTCGCGCGGAAATTTAAAATCATGAAATTTATAAAATGATACTTAAAACCTATCAGTAATTAAAATCAAAACACTATATTATCTTACACACAAGATTATGTAGTAACAAACATTAATAACGTAAAGCAAAATGAAAATTATTACATTTTATCATTTATCCTTAATAACATAAGCATAAATAAATGACTATAAAAATACATACCAGAATCTGTAAAATAAGCAATGGTGTCAGTGAGCCACTCAATAGGAGCAAAGTACACAAATATTTAATTGTGAAGAAGAAGAAAAGGTTTAGAATTTTTGTTGTTTTAAAATTAAAATGAGAGGAAATCCCTCTATTTATAGACAACAAATGATAGTGTGAAAAAAATATTTATTGTGCCTTATCGGAAAGGTTACAACCTTTCATAAAAGTCACAACTTTTCATAAAAATCACAACTTTTCATAAAAGTCGCAACTCTTCATTAAAGTCACAACTTTTCATGAAAGGGAAAGGTTAGTTTTGTAAATAAATAAAGTAAAAGAGAATTCTGGTTTGTGGTGGCGCCATGTAGACGGGCCTAAGGTTCTCTTTTATATATATATATATATATATATATGATTCTTCATTATACATCCGTCTCCTGCAAAATTAGATCAAAGAAGACAAAGAAAATTAACCAATCAAAGAGACAAAAAATGAAGAATAAAAAAAATGAAAATAAAATAATCATCATACATGTCTCAAAGTAGATTTTTATAAGTGTAATATTTAGGAGTTATAAATTTGTATATTAAATAATTTGAAGGTTATGAATATGAAAGGTTAGAAGTTATATATATTATGAAATTAATTAAGATTTGAATTTATGTAATTGAAGAGGTATGAATTAAGGAGATGGTTTTATAAAATAAAATAAAATAATTGAAGAAAATTAGAGAAAATGTCAAAAAATTCACAAATAAGAAGATAAATAGGATTTTTGGCCATTGAGATGTGTCACATCACTTCTTCTTTTTTTTTATCTATCTTTATATGTATATATATTATTTTTCCGCCTTCAATTTTGAGATTGTAAATTCAAGAAGCCTTTAAAAAAAAAAATTACTCATAAAAGAAAAGAAAGTGGTGAAAACTTCCAGTGTGCAAAGTTTTCCCAAATTCCAACAATTTCATCAAAATGGTGGAATTTCACAAACTTTATCCAAATTAACACACCCATTTCATCAAAAGTTCAACCCCCAAAATGCTATTCTGCAATTTCTAAGTAAACCCAGAAACATCAACCCATTTTCATGGAGTTTATCAAGTACCCCTCTACTTTGCTGTGCATCAATAGCATTAACTCAGAGCAACTTGGATGGGACGCCGTCGTCGGGCCCGAAAACCGGGAGTGGGAATGAGGAGAGAGTTCTTATTAGTGAAGTATTAGTGAGAAACAAGGATGGTGAAGAACTTGAACGGAAGGATTTGGAGAGTGAGGCGTTGAATGCACTCAAAGCATGCCGACCCAATTCGGCGCTTACTGTGCGAGAGGTGCAGGAGGATGTGCATAGGATTGTTGCTAGTGGCTACTTTTGCTCTTGCATGCCTGTTGCTGTGGATACTAGAGATGGTATTCGCTTGGTATTTCAGGTACATTTCATAGTAATCTCCTTTGGTAAAGTGGTAACTTTGTTCATGTATAATTTCTGCATAAGTTATGCCACGCTTGGTAGCTAGTTAGGAAATAAGTTATTCATGTATAAATTAGTAAGATGTTTGGTTTGTAATTTAGAAATCTGCATAACTAATAAATGTATAAATTATGAGGGAATTTGTGTATTTATTTTATGCGGGTAGAAGATGAATTAATAATACCTGCATAATTCTAACTTGCCTAACGATCCCTTATGGTTATTAGAATGGTATTGGTCCAAATCGAGGGGAATATAGCTGACCCCATGTAGAAGTATTTTGTTGTATTAGTTTCTAAGTACTACTTAAGCTTCAGAATGATTGTCTCAATCAAAGTAAAATGAACAGTATGAGTAAATTGCTGGAGTTATTTATCTTATTTTGCGTAAAAGTTGGTTCTTTTAGCTATAAAAAGGACAAACAAATTGGGATATAAAATCTTGTGTTTGCATAGGGGAAAAAGGTAGTAATTTCAAATAGTGTTATTTCACATTATTAATTGAAATTTCAACAACAGTAGGCAATTATTCGACATTGGTAAAAATTCAATCAGATTTAAAATGTTCTTTCCAATAAGCAAATAAAGATTGTATTATCAAATTAAAAATTTCTAAGTATTTCCTGCACTCCAAAGTGGTTGTGATGATTAAACCAAAATGTATTATTTCCTCATTTCTTCAGATGCGTAATTGCTTATATCATTACGTTTTGGCATAAGGTAGAACCAAATCAAGAGTTCCATGGTTTGGTATGTGAAGGAGCAAACGTGCTCCCTGCAAGGTTTATAGAGGATTCTTTTCGAGATGGATATGGTACACCTTTCTTATACTCTCTCTATACAACCTGTTGTCATTTCTTTACATATATTCATGAGCTTCTGCTTTTTATTTTTTTCTTTCAAGTATATTTTATAATCAGCGTATATTTTACATTCTGTATGGTAAGCACCCCATCCTGCACTTATTTTGGTGTCAAGCAATGCAGGAAAAATCGTTAATATCAAGCGGTTAGATGAAATAATAAGCTCTATAAATGGTTGGTACATGGAGCGGGGTCTTTTTGGAGCGGTTAGCACTTATTTATGACATATGCAACCTGTTATTATTTATTTTGGTTTTGAATACCTTACATTGTGATTTGGGAAATCTGAGTTAGAGTTATCTTGTCCCATAGGTTTCGGGTATAGAGATGCTCTCTGGAGGTATGATTAGGCTAGAAGTTTCTGAAGCAGAGGTGAATAACATAACCATCCGTTTCCTTGATAGGACGTAAGAACCCAACTTTCTTATACCTATGCTTTTAGTGAATGCAGTAACTCTTAGTAATTTCTTACACTTGCTTGCATGTCTCAGTGGTGAGCCAACTGTAGGGAAAACAAGGCCTGAAACTATACTGCGGCAGCTTACTACAGAAAAAGGACAGGCATACTTAAACAAGTCTATTCTATTCTAACATCATTTTTTTTGCTTAATATACATCTTGTAATACCTGAAACTTTAACAATTTGAAACACATTCTTAGTAGTTTTGTGATTCTATATGTAGCTAAAGTAGGTAAAGTATGTTAAGAGTAGTGAATTTCCTATTATTATTATTTTTTTGTTTTTTTTGTTTTTTTGTTTTTGTGTCCTCTCATTCTGCAGAACCTGTAGCTTTAGTAGGAGGTTCATTCTGTAGCTAATAGCTGGTAATTACAGTATCCGGACGTACGTAGAAAGAAAAAATTTAATGCTTAGAAAATTATATGCTTTCTACCCCACAAAGGTAGGGTAAGGTTTGCACAGAGTATGTTGTTGCTGTGATTGTGTGAAATTGTTGGAAGGTGCTATCCTTTTTTTTGCTGCAAAATTGATTGACCTGATATAATTAATTTTGAAGTGTAAACAGATAAATAGTTGCTTAGCACAGACCCTCCTTCTGTCCGTTTCTTTTTCCAACTTCTGTTCATTTGTGCCTGCTGTACAACATAAAGCCCTCACTTTTTGTAGTTTATCTTTTCATAATCTCAATCTAGAAGTCACAAAGTTGACATTGGCTTTCTTTTTGTTTATTGCAAGCGAGGTCCTTAATCATTGGTTTCTCCTTGACAGGTTAAAACGGCGTATCAAATTACCAAAATAGTCTATCTTACTCTTAGCTGCTTCTATAACTTCTTAATAGTGAATTGGCATAACTGAAATTGCTGGTTTTGCAATTGCATGGAATTTTTTTCAAATTATATGCCATATTACTTCCTGGGAAATCCACTTTGTGCTTGTTTGAATGTCAAATGTCATTTACTCTTGTTTAGGTTTACATCATGCTTCAAGGAAAAAGAGATGTGGACACTGTCTTAGCTATGGGCATTATGGAAGATGTTAGCATTATTCCCCAACCTGCTGGAGGTGCTTAAGTGAAGATGGTTTCAATTGTCTCTTGTTGCACTTCTCCTTGTGCATAATGCATTTTAATCTTTGTTATAACTTGGGTTTGCCGTGATGTTTTCTTTTCGATTTGGGGGTGGGGTGGATTATATGACAGAAATCAAGGGTGAAATGATACGATAGTGTCAATTTTTTTTTCTTCATAAATAATGTAGTTGTAAAGATATGATGTTTGCAGGCACTGCAAGGAAGAAATAGTTAAGGATACCAGGGAAAATCTTTATTAGGAAAACGGGAAAGGGTCAAAATGCCTTTAACACATCATAATTGGTTAAAAAAATACCTTCCTTCCATCTATTAGATCAAAACCGCCCTCAATTTGTGTTTAGGTCTACATATGCCTTTTTTAAACAGCAGATTGACATGGCAATTTGATAAGTCATTTAATTAACAATTGGCTTCATCTCATTGGTCCACATAGATTTTTAAACCCAATCCAATGACCCTGCTGTTTCTCAGTATAAAACTCAAACCCACCTTGTAACCTGTTTTTAAATTAACCTATCTTTCTACATCATTTTACAGGATGTTTTCAACCTGTTTGTAGCAGCTCTAGGAATAGGGATTTTGGGTTACAAATCACATCCACGACTGCTTATGTTCTTAGGATAAATACCATTTCTTCCTTCAATTCTTCACTCGGTTGTTTCCATTACTCTTCAACTGAGGTAATTTTTGCCTCTGGAATATTTGGGCATCTGTTAAAATTATTCAAACTTCTATAAACAAATCGCAAGAATCTGCATCCGGCATTCATCGGAGTTCACGTCGTGAAAGGATTGACGAACAATCTGGAAAGACATACACAACAAGCCTTGACCTTGAGAATAAATTGATTCTTCGGACATTCTAGTTCTTTTTTTCTGAATATAACATGAAGAGAAACGAAAGAAAGAAGAGGGGTACTTTAAGAAGCTAATTGGAAGAAAGAACATGAACAATTGAAGGAAGAAGAAAGGAAGAAAGAAGAAGAAAGTGAGAGCCTAAGTGGAACAAGAAACTAAAATAATCGGACAGTGTAGTTTTAGCATAGTTGGGTTATTATGAGTCTTGGATTTTTAGAATAGTAGGGTGATGGGTCTGATCCTTTGAAATGGGTCAAAAATCCATGTCACCATTGCCATGTCATGTGCTGTTAAAAAAGGTTATTTTTAGATCTAAAAAAAACGTTGGGCTTTTTTGATCTCATAGGTGGAAGGAGGGCATATTTGAACCATTTATGATATGTTAAGGACATTTTTACCTTTTCCGTCAGGAAAATAAATAAACTAACAAACATTAGCTCTCCATCCCCTTTGTATAATTTGGATTTGGACTATATGGCTAGAGAGAAACTGTAGGTGTTTTGATGGAAAGAAAGAACATATTGCTATTGTAAAATATAGATGTCTTTTATGCTTGATTTTTTTTCTTTTCTTTGGCAATGTGTGGGGGGAGGGGATGCTGTGTAGGAATTAGGGAATCTGCGGGACTTAATTGACTCCTTAAGTCTATAATTGGAGTTTAATGTCTTGTACATTTACTTTAAATAAAATCACTTGATAAAGAAGGAGGTACTAAAATACACCACTTTCATTTTGAGAGATGCATTATGAGGCAAATGAATGTGTTCCTTCTTGCTAAAGTTTCTTTCTTTTATCTGTTGTAAACATGAAAAACACTTTTTAAATTTTAATTACTTCCTCATGTCCCAATTTATGTGGCACACTTCCCATTTTAGCCTATCCCAAAAAGAATGTCACCTTTCTATAATTTGGAGAAACTTAACTTTAAAATTCTCTTTTTATAGTTAATGAAATGATTTATAGCCACACAAATGTCTAAGGTTTGTTTTTGACCACCAATTTTTAAAAGTCTTTCTTTCTTAGTCTTTGTGCCAAGTGACCAAGTCAAACGGTTCCACAAAAATGGGAATAGAGCGAGTATTGTAATTGTTTATCTTGCTATTTTGTTGTTGTTATTTTCCTTTCTATCCTTCTGTAATTGCACTTTTGAGCCGAAGGTCTATCAGAAACAATCTCTCTCTATCCCACATAGGTTGCCCTCCCCAGACCCCACTTATTGGATTACAGTGGGTGTGTTGGTGTTGCTGTTATAGCGTTTTGGACTTGGCCTGAAAACTAACGTCTTAATTTAGTAATTTAAACTGAAGTCTTAAGTTAGTCTAACTTTAAATAATAAGAGGGAAAATATATCATGTATTACATCCAAGAATGCATAAAAAAAAATTAACAGATTTTTGAAAAAAGTGGTTTGTTCTTAGAGAAGACATCAGAAGTTATGGCAAACTATGTTTGCTGTGTGAAATTTACTCCTAAAAGACTAAGTAATAACTAAAAAGCTATTAGGATTGTGGGTTTCTTTGGTTGTGCTTGGTGAATAGTGATTAGGCAAAAGCTTTATATAAAATAGCAATCATATAAAGGAGACTGTATGCACAACATAAAAATTGGTTGGCGCCGGCCCCTCCTTACCCTTCTGGTCATCTACTGTGTGTGCTACTATTGTTCTTTCTGTAGAGTAACTTTCTGATGCAATATTGCAGACACTGGTAAGGTAGACTTAGTTATGAATGTTGTCGAGCGCAAGAGCGGGGGTGGTATTTCTGCCGGTGGTGGAATTTCTAGTGGGTATGTGATATTTTAGAAGCTATTATTCTAGGAGAACTACTTTGTCATTATGTTACCTTTGGTTTCTCCACTGTTGTTTACTGCTATGTATTTCAATTTCAGGATCACAAGTGGACCCCTTGCTGGATTGATTGGCAGGTATTGCATTAGTATGAAATTCTATGTGGTGTTAAGATCTGTTTTCAATTTTAGGAGAGATCTTGTTAGGGTTAGTGGTCAAAGCTTGGCTTTCTTCCCTGTACTTTAAGATTGTTCAACACTTTGTTATTTACATTTCTAAATGGTTGATTCGAATTTTTCAACAGCACATACTCTGTCTGTGATTTATCTAGTTGATTTACTGGTGAATCCTACACATATGCCAAGTATGTAGAGTTTTCTGTATTAAGTTGAGTTAACATTTGGGACAACTTCTCAAGAAATCATTATGGATTTAAAGTGACTTTCTGTTCTAGAAAAATCAGCATATTCGGTGCACTACTTAGAAGCACTTATGAAATGCTTAACCCTTTAGAGAGCACACCTGCAAAATCTATATATTTCTATTATTTTTGGTGTTTTTATTTAACAAGCTGCAGATCTACTCTAAATAGCTTTTCTGAGAAGGACATTATGGAGAGGACAATGTGACTATCTTTTCTCAGAAAAGAAATCTGTAGAATGAGTTACCTTTTTTTTTTTTTTCTAAAACACTTCTAGGAAAGAAATTCTTGCATGGACTTCTTTTGAAAGACAGGATGACTCTCTCAAAGAAAGCCTTAGATCACTAGAAGCATACATCACTGCCAGTAATTTACCTGCTGAGTAGTAGCATTTAGCTATTATAGTCGATATGTCGCTAAATTTCCACCTTGAATTATTTTCCCTAAAAGAAAGGATCACTTTCAATTTCCCCCCAAGGATATGTTGTTCATTATGTCCATCCATTTCAGTTGTGCGATATACCACAAGAATCTTTTCGGGAGAAATCAAAAGCTGAATTTGTCGCTAGAGCGGGGGCAAATTGACTCGATCTTTCGGATAAAATATACAGATCCATGGATTGAAGGAGATGATAAGAGGACTTCCAGGTCAATGATGATACAGGTAATTTAAAGTTCCCTATAGTAAACATCACGACAGTTTTTGAGAGCTCATTTCTGCCTAACTTCCTATTTTGACTAGAATTCGAGGACCCCTGGTGTCGTGCCGTAATTTCCCTAACCTTTAGAAAAATCACATTTTTTGAAATATTCTAAGTATAAAACAATTGGAGAAAAATACTTAGAAAAGAGTCGCCACTTAATTTTTTAAAGAAATTAAGAAAACTTATAATTTTCAAAGATTTAAACAGAAAAAATCATTTGAAATATACCAGAGAGGGTTCGGGGTTCAATTTACACTTCGAAAAGGGTTTAAGCATTCGAAGTGCCCGCTAACATGCGGTTGACCTGCGACTTGACTAAAATATATTTGACTATTTATAGAAAAATAAAAAAAAAATGATTTAGTATAAAAACAATAACTTACAATATATTTGATTAACTTTGAAAAAATAACTAAATAAATGATGCATTTTATTTCTTTATTTATTTTTTAGAGGAAGGGACCAAAAGATGAAACATTTGAATTAAATTGCAAGTGATTTGAATATTTAATAAAACTAGACTAATTAAAATTTACTTAATTCATTTTAAAATAATAATTTAAACCAAATTAATACATTAAAGCATGAAAATCATTTTAAATTAATTGAAGAATAAAAGTTTTGACTAACCTTTTTGAGAAAATGACTGAGTAAGTATTTATTTATTTTTAATTAATTGAAAAAAGGTTTTGACTAACATTTTTTATTTGAGAAAAATACTTTAACTTAAAACAATTTTCAAAAAATAAGATGTGATCAAGTGAAAAGCATAAAAAAAGAACCATCTATTTTTAAGAACCAAAGGTTTAATTAAATTGAAGATATAAAATTTGACCAATGTACTTGATTAATGAAATCAATGAACACAAAAAAAGTATTAAAATTAAATCAACACAAAGAAAATAACTCATCTTTTGGGGAATCTAATTAAATTAATTAACAATTCTAAAGTTAGAGTTAATAAACAACAAATAATAAATAATTATAATTAAATAATTTAAGAGTAACAGAGAGAAAGTTGAATTTGGGCCTTTCTTGGGACAAATTCGTTGCTACTTTTTGGGGTTTAACCAAAACTCGTTTTTGGTATACAGCTGATGTATATCAGTGTATATCGACATGTATATCAGCTCTTTTCGTGTATCTCCTGCTTCCAAACCCCTGTATTTCGCCTCCAGCCCTGTGTTTTTTGCGTTTTTGGGCCTGCATATCAGCGTATACCGCTGTATACAACATGTATACAGCCCATTTTCAGCTTTCCGGAACCTGTAATTTCAATCTCCAACCCTATTCGCTGCCTCCAACCTGTTTCGTTACCTTGGCTGACTCGATATAGAGGAAATACTGAGTTTCGGCACAACTCAAGATGCAATGATAGGAGATGGGAGTTCATGGTGAACTCGGATGGATTTCATGTAGAACAAATAAATGACAGAATTAATATTTAAAGAAGAATAGAAAATAATAGAAAATATTAACCCATGCTTATCTTCATTAGCCAAATAGCTATATAAATGGAAGGGATATATTTTTGTATCTAAGGTGATGAACAATAATGGAGCAAAGAGTGATATTCAAATTCTTTTATGACTTTCCAGACACAAAGGGACCAAGTTCATATCTTTAAACTACTAACATCAAACATACTAATTCGGTCAATAATTCTCTAATATGTGAAGAGAAAATCAGTACAACATAACATAACAAAATAAACAAATAATAGAGATTAAATTCGTATGGTCAAAGCTTTCCAAGTTCAATTTAGGACATCAATCACAACTTCATATGTAAAGCAAAGCAAAATAAAGCTTTGGCTTCTCATTAAATACTCAATTTTTGTTTTAGTTAAACAGACTCATTTCAATTTTTCAGCCTTGTACACTAGCTTCCGAGACTGTATTTCAGCTTTTTTCAACTATATGTCAGCTCCTAATTCGACTTCGTTGAATCCACGAGGCAAACTCAATGACATAGAGATGCAAAGAGTAGAGAGTCCATCATGGACTCATCGGGAATTGGCAATGCAAAATAGAAGGAGAGATCTAATGGTCAAGATAGTTTGAAATAAAAAAAATAAAATTCAACAACATAATTCAACTTGACAAAGATAAAGGCATACATAATTCACATGGAGAAATTAGTATTCAGTTCAAATCTAACTCTTAATAAAGCGGTTGTTTCAGATAGGTGACCAACTAGAGGGAATGAAAGGTATACTTTTAATTTATTACAACATGCTTATTTCAAATCATGTAAATGAAACTAAGAAACCACACAAGCAAAGAGGGTCACATTCTTACCTCCAATGTTCACTTTTCAAGCTTACTGGAAAGGTATAGTAAGAAAAAAAAAGAAATATTATATGAAATCATACAGTCAAGACATCATATTACTTTAAAATTGCCAAAACTAACAAGTCATTATAAGCTTATCACAATAAGAAACAAGTTTGCTTCCTATGCTCAACTCACAATTCATGGTAACAAATTATCATGGAAACTAAATAGACATTGCCAAAAATGAAACGAATATTAGGCAAATCACTGAAAAATAACTATGTCCTAATTATGTACAAAGTCATGTTACCATCTTGAACAAATATTGCATATTCTGGAAAGAAAAACCGCACACATACTCAAGGATTTTTTATTTTTTTTACCATTTTTTCCTTCTCAATTAAAGCAACAACAAACACTGAGCATAAAAATTAGCTATAAAAATATCCTAATTCACCATTACAACACTAATAGAGTTCAAACAAAAAAGAAAACAACACAAATACATTACCATTTTAACAAACAGAGAACAAATTAACAAAATATATATATAAAAAAAATGAGATAAGAGAAGAGAAAGAGTCACCTTTTCCGAGGTAGCGAGACCAGGACTCGAACTTAATGACGAAGAACTTCCACCACTATGAACCGATTTCGACGAGCCCCTAAAAGGAAAACAACACTTTCTTTTGATAATTTCCTTCTAATTTAGACTAGTAGACTAATGTCTAAAAAAAAATCCTCTTTTTGATCCAAAAAATCCCCCTTTAACACTTCAGTGTAAATGGCTATTTATAGGGGAGATTGGGGCAGATTTAGGGGTGGGAAATCCGTTGGATTTCTTTTTTCAAGAGAAAATTTGAATTTTTCTTTGCTCCTTTTCGAGATCAACAGTAAGAGGCATGGGGAGTCCTTCTCTGATCTGAGACTCCGCGAAAAGGGAGAAAAGGAGACGATTGGATGACAGGTGTATGGGCGGATACTGTTGCGCCGAGATTTGCCACTGGATTTTCGGGTTTGCCGAGATTTTCGCGTGAAGAGAACGACATTGGGGCAGTGAGGTCGTGTATTGTATGCTGTAGGGCGCTTGGAATTGATATGTTGTATGTATTGTGTGGAATGGACATTGTACGTATGAGCTGATGGGTTTTTGGGATGGATCTTTAGGGAATTAGGAATGGAAATGGGCCTGGGAATTAAAAGTGGGGTTGGGTTGAAGGAATTGGCCCAAAGTTGGTCTAACAAAGGGTCCAAGAGGGAAACAAAATGTGGTTAGATTTCCAATTGAAAAGATTGCTAAATGAATTGCTATAGCCAATAAATTCAAGAAGTTAACCGAATTGAACTAATTAGTGATTTGGTTAAAAATTAAATAAGATAAATTAATATAAATTAATTAATGAGCTTCTTAATGTCAACGAAATAAGATAATTAACGTAATTATAAAATGTCTATTCAAAAATATAAACTATTGAATAATTAAACTAATTAACCAAATATTTAATTTAAACAAAATCTTTTTTTTAGACGATTTTCGAATAATAGTATACTTATTATATACATAACTATAAAACATATATATATATATATATATATTTTTAATAGAATTGACAAAACTCACATAAGAATAACTCAAAAAAAAAAAAAAGAAAAGAAAAGAATATACTCATAAAAGCTAATTAATTCAAAATTATCGCCATCACTTTAACATACACTAAAAATATAAAATCTTCTGAGATGATTTTCGAATATGTATAGGATATACTTACTTCATACATAATTATATAAAACACATATATTATTAAAAATTATAAAAAGTGATAGACTTTTTAAAAACTAGCAAAAAAATATTTTTACTTTATTGTTTTGAAAATTTATGAAACTAATTATTTTAAATCGCTTGAAATTGAAGAAGCTCGATGACTAATATATAATGTGGAGGTCAAAAATTGGGTGTCAACACCTGGCTCACTTGTTCATAATCACCCCGGTGGTAGCCTGACGATTGGACGTGTGACGGCCGGGATTGAATACAGTCGGCCATTTAGGCCAAAGTGGAATGGGACAACCGGAATCATATTTCAGGTAGCTTTTATATTAATGTCTTCAGATAATTTATGCCTTCTCTTGAAATGATTATTGTACTTTCGGCTTTGGTTTGCATGGTTATAGAGGGAAATATGTTGATAAAGATCTTTATTAATTTTTGGAGAGTGTAACAGTTGATATAGTAGTCTCCGGTTGACATTAAGTTGAATTGGTTACTCCTGTAGAATGGCAGTTTCTGTTTGTCAGAAACTCAACTGTTGTTTCAGTAAGGCCTATAAAGATACATATTTAGTGTCAATATGCGAAGACATTTCCTTCCTTCCAACTTCAACAGGATGTCCTAGCGTGCAATTTGCTGTATGCAGGATTTAATCCTAATTCTTGCTTACATGGCATTTTTGGGATGAGTTATTTAGTAATTATTTTTTTTGAATTTACAATCCCTAGTTATTACTCCCTCCATCCCAATTTATGTGACACTTGTTTCCTTTATAGTCGGTCCCACAAAGAATTACACCTCTCTATATTTAGTAACAATTTAACTTTAAACTTCTCATTTTATCCTTAGTGAGATGAATTATAGCGACAACAAATATCTGTGGTTTATTTTAAACCTCAAGTTAAAAAAGATCTTTCATTTATTCGTAAATTCTCTGCCCTGTGCCTGGGCAAACACCTTCGCATAAATTGGGTCGAAGGGAGTAATAAAATTTTATTGAACTATTGTTGTTTCAGGGACCAAAGAATTTCCAATACATGAACTTTGGAGTATTCATTGTTAAAAAGAGAAACATTAAATGTGCTTTATCTAAAAAATAAATATAATTGTCACTTGTGCTTAGCGATGCAATGATAACAAGCCCGAATAATTTGAGTCATTTATGCTATAACGAGCAGAAGCTAGGCATGAGTACTAGTTTGAATAATCTTTTGAGGAAATTATTGTATGTAAGAGTGTGCCATGGAGGATGAAGACTCTTTCTTTGTTTCTAGTCTTTGGACATCAACTGAGTTATTTGATTACTCTTCCTAGTGTCTTGACATATTTTTGTTTCCCATTTCTCTTAATGCTCTTGTTACTTGTCCTTCCTATTTGAATTTCTCAGCGTGCTGGTGCTCGGGATGACAAGGGGAATCCTATTATAAGGGACTACTACAGTAGTCCACTTACTGCAAGGTATAGATTGATGATGGTTTATGCTGCCTAAAGTGTTGTATATCTGACCATAAGAAAGTGTGCAATGTGTTCCTTTCTGAACTGTTGCAGTGGCAACACTCACGATGATATGTGACTTGCCAAACTTGAGACTGTCTATACTGGTTCTGGTGACCCTGGTTCTTCAGTGGTCAGTTCCCTAATATTCTGCCAGATTCCTTGTCTAGTAAATATAGGGATAGAAAAAATTCTTGATGCACCCCTTCACTATTTCTCCCTGTTGTTTGGCAATTTGTTTTCAACATGGATCAGGGACTTCTTGTGTGGTCAGAGTGGCTAGTTTTCAACAGAGTCAATGCTCGTGCTAGAAAATGATTGGTATTAGGTCCTATGCGTCTTCTCCTAAGGTACATTCTCCATATTTTATGATGATTAGCTTGAAAGATGCTGAATTTGTTTTTTCTTCCTTCAACTGCATTTCTTAAAAATCCCCGTAACTTAAATTGCTGGCTATTGTGATTCTTTTTGCAGCTTCTCTGGTGGTCATGTGGTCGGTAATTTTCCGGCTCATGAAGCATTTGTGCTTGGTGGAACCAATAGTGTAAGAGGATATAAAGAAGGCACAGTTGGCTCTGGCCGGTCTTATGCGGTTGGCTGTGGAGAAATTTCCTTCCCTCTGGTAAGTGGAGGCTGTTGGAAACTATAGTCTGATAGTTGAACTCATTTCTCTAGATATTGGTGGTTTTTGCTGTCTTTCTCATCCATCCAATAATGCGTTGTTGCTATCTCGACTCTTACCAAGATGGTTGTTGCTAATGTTCTTTTAGTTTTTTTGCAAAAAAACACTACTCTCTGTGTCTTTCCCTACGATTTCATCTCTCTCTCTCTCTCTCTCTCGGTTGATAACGGTGGATTTGAGCCAGTTAGAATACACCTTGATTACATCATGAGGGACCTGCATCCTCCCGCTCCACCAGGATGACTACCAGTAACTCACTGCCCCAGTGTTCAGATAGATAGATGAGAAGGAAATGACCAAACTTTTTTGCCTCTACTATGCTATGGACCCCAGTCTCCCATGGTCTTTGTTCCAGCTTCATCGACCATCAAGCCTCATCCTTGGGTTCTACGATATATTAGTTCTCTGATAAACGTCTTTGGCGTGGTTTCTCTATGTATTATCTTCCTTATCATATTCCCACATTTTGCAGATGGGGCCATTAGAAGGGGCTGTATTTGCTGATTATGGCACAGACCTTGGATCTGGTCCAAGTGTTCCTGGTATGTATATCTGGTTTGATGTTTGATGTTGTTACTTTGATGGCT
>JAJOOS010010219.1:0-37441 GCA_029582725.1 Solanum chiquidenum | reverse complement strand
GTTGTTTTAATGAAGTTTAAATGTGTGGATGTAAATAATTTTTTATTCCGCACTATTTTCATTATTGAATGCAATGAATGACTATGTGGCTTGTATAAGACCCCTTCAGGGTCGAATACGCCATGTTACGACTAGGGGGTACTCTCGGGTCGTGACACCCTCCTATAGAGTGCCTCAAACGGTGCCATATCTATGCTGGAGTGGTAACTATTATTATAGGAGAACTCATACAACAGTAGGAACTTATCCCAGTGCCCTCCAAAGTTAATCACACATGCCCTCAACATGTCCTCTAACACTGCGATAGGTCTCTTCGACTGCCCGTCCGTCTGCGGATGAAAAGTTGTACTAAAAGTGAGTTGTGTGCCCAATTCATCATGTGGTTTCCTCCAAAACTTGTATGGAAACAAAGATCTAATTTAAGAGTTTCAAACCCCCATTTCAAACACATCTTCATCCCATGACACTCAGAAACTACCCTTTCACGCTAAGATCAATTTCAGGAGTTCTACTCACCCAAATTCGATTCCGTAAAGTCATACGGGTTCCTTAATGTCTTAGCTATCCATTCATGTGATCAAATTCATTATTAGATCTCTCACTTGTTACCATATTTCCCTAGATCTCACTGACTCTGATTTCATCCAAATCTGGACTAGGCTAGAAATTCTCGAGTTACTACGAAAAAAGTTTTCCGGTCCAAAAAAATTTCCCGATGGCTTTTCTTTAACGATGGGAATAGGTCGTTACAGTATATACCAATTTACCCATCACTCGTCTCGAGTGAGAAACTCAGGAAAAACATGCTAAAGTAAGAATAGAATAATGCCTGAATCGACGAATAACTGGGGATATTTGTCTCGCATGTCCTTCTCGGTTTCCCAAGTAGCTTCCTCAGCTGGATAATGCTTGCATTGAACTTTCACGGACTTAATATCTTTGGTTCTCAGATTCCAGACATCATGATCAAGAATTGCAACCGATTCCTTCTCATACTGAAGGTCTTTGTCTAGTAATAGTAATTCCCACTTTATGATGTAATCCCCATCATCATGATATCTCTTCAACATGGACACATGAAATACCGGATGAACTCCTGATAGGCTAGGTGGTAAAGCCAATTTATACGCTACTGGCCCTACATATTCAAGAATCTCAAACGAACCAATGTAACGAGGACTAAGCTTGCCCTTCTTGCCATATCTAATCACCCCTTTCATGGGTGATACTTTTAGAAGAACATTCTCACCAGTCTCAAATGTCATGTCTCTTACCTTATGGTCCGTATACTTTTTATGTATACTTTGGGCTGCTAAAAGCTTAGCTTGAATATTCCTCACTTTATCTTGAACATCCTTCACTAAATCAACCCCCAAAGGTTTCATATCTCCAACCTCAAACCATCATATGGGTGATCTACATCCCCTATCGTAGAGTGCCTCAAACGGTGCCATATTTATGCTGGAGTGATAACTATTATTATAAGAGAACTCACACAACGGTAGGAACTTATCCCAATGCCCTCCAAAGTCAATGACACATGCCCTCAACATATTCTCAAACACTTGGATAGTTCTCTCCGACTGACCGTCCGTCTGCGGATGAAAATTTGTAATAAAAGTGAGTTGTGTGCCTAATTCATCATGTAATATCCTTCAAACCTTGGATGTGAACTGTGTATTATGGTCTGAGATGATAGAAAGGGGCACCCCGTGCAACCTTACTATCTCTTTTACACACACCTTAGCCAATTGTTGTGCATTATTATCTATTCTGACTGGAATAAAATGGGTCGACTTAGTCAATATGGCAACCACTACCCAAATAGAATCAAACTTTCCCAAAGTCTTGGGACGACCAACCACAAAATCTCTAGCTATCCTTTCCCACTTCCATTTCGGAATCAGCATTCTTTTAAGCAAATCTGTAGGCCTTTGATGTTCATACTTCACTTGTTGGAAATTTTGAAACTTAGCCACAAACTCCACTATATCTTTCTTCATGCCATGCCACCAATAAAGTTGCTTCAAATCTCGGTACATCTTGGTCACACCCAAATGAATTGAATATCGCGAACCATGGGATTTTGTAAACATTTTTTTAATCAAGTCATTTGTTCGAGGAACACAAATCCTTCCCTTAAAACGGAGAACACCCCCCGCATCCATAGTGGTCTCTTGTGCCTTGCCAGACGTTGTCTTCTTTCTAAGCTTATTCAAATGCTCATCCTCAAACTATTTGGCCTTGATCTCCTCAATGAACGTGGCCCTTATTTCAATACTAGCTAATACCCCACCTTTCTTTGAGATGCCCAACTGCATGAACTTAGATTCCAAGGTTTGCATTTTCTTATCCAAAAGTCACTTGGATACACTCAAGCGAGCTAGACTACCCATACTTACCATTTTCTGACTTAGTGCGTCTGCCACTACATTAGCCTTACCCGAATGATATTGGATAGTCACATCATATTCCTTGAGTAACTCCATCCACCTTCACTGTCTCAAATTCAGATCCTTTTGAGTGAACACATGTTGTAGACTACGATGATCAGTAAACACCTCACACTTGACACCATAGAGGTAATATCGCCAGATCTTAAGAGAAAACACTACCGTTGCCAACTCTAAATCATGTGTTGTGTAATTCCTCTCATGCACCTTCAACTGCCACGATGCATAAGCTATAACATTCTTATCCTACATTAACACAACACCCAAACCCGAATGTGAAGCATAATAATAAATAGTAAAATCTTTACCTTCCACTGGTAGTGCTAGAATAAAGTGTTGTGGTCAAAAGGGTCTTGAGATTTTGAAAGCTCTCTTCACACTTTTCAGTTCATTCAAAAGGTACCTCCTTTTTGGTCAACCTTTTCGAATGCGTAGAAATAGAAGTAAAGTTCTTCACAAATTGGCGATAGTAGCTAGCGAGCCCCACAAAACTCCTCACTTTAGTCACAGAGTTAGGCCGAACTCAATTCTTAACCTCTTCAATCTTTTGGGGATCTACCATTACCCCTTCCCTTGAAACTACATGCCCCAAAAAGGAAACTGAAGTCAACCAAAATTCACACTTAGAAATTTTTGCATACAACTGTTGTTTCCCAAGAACACCAGAACAATACGAAGATGGTTGGCATGCTCTTCCTTAATCTTTGAATAGACTAGAATATCATCAATAAATATGATAACAAACGAATCGAGAAATGGTTTGAACACACCATTCATTAAACTTATTAAAGCTGCAGGCGCATTTATCAACCCGAACGATGTAACTAGAAACTCATAGTGTCCATAAAGGGTCCTAAATGTCATCTTGGATACATCCTCACGACTAATCTTTAACTGATGGTAATTAGACCTTAGATTGATCTTAGAGAAAACTGATGTACCTTGCAACTGGTCGAAAAGATCATCTATCCGAGGAAATGGGTATTTGTTTCAAATGGTGACCTTATTCGATTGTGGTAATCTATGCACATTCTCGTACTACCATCCTTTTTCTTCACAAATAAAATAGGAGCACCCCACGGGGAAGCACTAGGATGGATAGAACCTTTATTAAAAAGTTCTTGGATTTGAGCCTTAAGCTCTTTCAGTTCTACCGGGGCCATGCGATAAGTAGGGATGGAAATGGGGTGGGTACGAGGTTCCAAGTCAATGCAGAAATCTATATCTCTATCCGGAGGCATACTAGGCAAATCAATAGGGAACACTTCTCTAAATTTTGACACCACACGAATAGACTCAATAGAGGGAGACTCAACCTCAACATCCCGAATATGAATCATATACGCCAAACAACCCTGCCCCACTAGTTTCCTAGCCCAAATGGAGGATATGATCTTAGTTAGCTTAGGCTTGTACACCCCTTCCCACTCTAAATTTTTCCTACCTGGAATTTCTAGAGTCACAGACTTAGTGTTACAATTAAGCATATCATAATAGGGGGACCACCAAGTCATGCCTAAGATTATATCAAAGTCAGTCATATCCAAAATCACCAAATCAACCCAAGTCTGAAAACCCATAAACAAGACAAGACAAGCATGATAGACATGGGTGACTATGACAGACTCTCCAACTGGGGTATAAACATGGATGAGGGCATCAAATACATCACAAATCATATCAAATCCCAAGGAAAACTGAACGCAGACATAAGAATAAGTAGAACCCGGATCAAATAACACATTAGCCATCCGTTGACCGACAAGAATACTACCTGTGATCATTGCATCAGACACCTCCACCTCAGTCTTGCCCGGAAAGGCATAACACTGAGCCCTATCATCATTACGGGAGACTTCCCTTCCTGGTTGCACTGTACTTCTATCTGCGTGACCATTTCCCCAACCTACACGGCCTCGCTGATTTCCTCCTTGCCCACCTTATGGATGTCCTCGACCGTTATTACCATTGCCCGCGGGTACCACTACTCTAGTCTGATGCTGCATGCAATCCAACATGCGCGGGAGGGGACAATATCTCATCATATGCCAGGTTCTCCACAATTATAACAAGTGCGATCGAAAGATGGCCTACTGCCCGTCGAAGGTGCGGGTCCCTGGCTATCCTGAATCAAATTCTGTGGTGGAGTTCTCGAGTAATTACTTTTAGAAGCGGGCATAGCAGACTGAATTGGCTGGGCTGCAAGTGTCGGCTTCCCTGAAAGTCACCTGTATTCTTATCTTTCTTAGCCAAAGCCTTAGCCAACCCATCACGTCTAACTCCTTCTACTATTTTCACAAAATCAGTCACCTCATTGAAGCTTTTTCCCAATGAGGTCATATGAACCGACAATACATGCACCTCAGAATTTAGTCCTTTGACAAATAGATGGATCCTTTCTTCCTCAATAGTCACCATTTGCATAGTATATCTAGAAAAAGCATAGAACTTAGCCTCATAAGCAGCCACAAACATGCCACCTTGTCCCAAAGCCATGATCTCATCCTTCTTACGATCTTTCAAGGTCCGGGGCACATACTTCTCCAAAAATAGAGCATGAAACTAGGTCCAAGTGAGTGGAGGTAAAGCTGAAGATATGCACTCCACATAATCTCTCAACCACTCCTTAGCCTCACCTTGAAGTTGAAAAGTCACAAACTCTACTCCATGCTTATGGACAATTCCCAACTTATGAAGCATCTCATAACAAGCTAGGTTGAACTCATCGGCATCCTCACTCTTGGAACCATGGAACACAGGTGGTTTCAATTTCAATAACTTAGTCAACATCTCGTGTTCATTACTACTTATAATAGGACCCAACAAAGGACGGAAGAAAGCATCAGTACCAACAGTTCCACCTACCTTGGGGACAGTGATAGCAATAGGGGGATTAGCGGGAGCTTGAGTTGCTTGACCTGTGGGAAGAACTCTACGACCAACCAATCCTTTCAAGAATGACATAATTTGTTGAGCTAACACTGGGTCTAAGGGAGGAATACATATAGTCTCAACCTGCACCTCTTCCTCTTGTTCAACATTTTCTTCATTCTCAACCTCTACATTCTCCTCTACCTCTTCATGCGCAAAAGGAACCTCATTTTTGGGAGCATTCTCAATTGGTGCTCCATCCTTAGTAGGCGCTACCCTTCCTCGGCCTCTGCCCCTTGCTCTTTCTCTACCCCTGCCTCGACTGCGACCTCTTACTGTGGATTCCTCAGTCGGCATATTGACGGGACCTATGGTTCTAACGTCATTGAACATATTGTTAACTATCAGCGGACAGAAGAGTGAAGGAGATTAGATACCAATTTGGATCACCAGTTACCAATTGGAACGAAGTTATAGCACAAAAGGAGACAAAAGAAAACAAGGAGATTTCCTAAAGTCCTATATATTCTTGAAGAAAAGTACAGACGTCTCCGAACCGTTTCGTAAGACTCTACTAGACTCGTTTTGGTACATCGATAACAACGAGCCTAGGACTCTGATATTAACTCTGTCACGACCCAAACCGTCGTGATTGACACTCATACTAACCCTCTAGTGGGAGAACCATTAACACTAACTAGCTAACCCAAATTAAAGAAAACTAAAGTATTTAAAGATACGGAAGCAGGTTTAACTGAAAGAATCGATAAAGTTTCCATAAACTCCAAAAGTCTAACAAATAAATGCAGAAATATTCCCTAGAA
This sequence comes from Solanum chiquidenum, assembly GCA_029582725.1. Classification (NCBI taxonomy): domain Eukaryota; kingdom Viridiplantae; phylum Streptophyta; class Magnoliopsida; order Solanales; family Solanaceae; genus Solanum; species Solanum chiquidenum. The sequence goes on along the minus strand of JAJOOS010010219.1, from coordinate 31,293 downwards.
CCTTAAAGTCAATGTACCAAAACTCTAACAAGGAACCATAAGTCTAAAGAAAATGGGTACAACCCAATTAAACATATGAATATCCAAAGTACTAATCTAAGTCCAAATAAGAAGGACTGAGCAAAAGGAGAACTCATGGTAGCCTGGAAGACTTGGCTCACCCTTGAATTCAAATCGATCACTGGTCTTCTAAATGAGGTCCGTCAGTAGCCGCCTGAAGATGCCATGTACTCAACAAAGAAAGAGCACGTACAGTATCAGTACACAACTACAGTATACTGGTAGGATCACGCGGCTATTCCAATAAGTGAAACATATCCCAGTAAGCACAACATAATAAAACAACCATATACCGAACATATACAATATCAATCATCATTTCAAGATCAATAAAAATTCCACATTCTCAATAATTCCTCAATATGACAAGTCAATGGTCCTCTCATGGAACCCACACCCAAACTGTTAGTGTACCGGTACGTGGTACTTGATCCAAGTTAGTGTGCCAGACGTGACACTCGATCCCATATATGTGCCAGAACATGGCACCCGATTCAAGTCAGTGTGTTGGAACGTAACACCCGATCCATTAAAAAAGCCACATTCACAATCACAATGTACCTTCTCATAATCATACAATCAAGTGTTGGTTCATGGCATACAATCATTCATTCATACTCATTTACGATTAGTGTGATCAATAATTCAACATTCCTATACATACATGCATTAAAATGGAGTAATTACTAACATACATCACACCAACATGATATCACAACCATCACCTACCTCGAACAAAGCTTGAACCCTCCTAAGAAACTTGATTCTTCCATTTTCGTATTCTTGTCGCTTGTTCTTGGTCTACAAACAATCAATATAACTCGAGGATTAATAAATGAGGCCTAATTATTCTCCTAACTATTAAGAACGAAATTTGTAGAATAATTACATTTTGGGGTTTATTTCAGACTTAAGTCGCGACTGGCCCGCTATGGCAGCCCCTATCCCGCTACAACGACCTCACCCTGGCGTGAATAATCCCGTCCTAGCGTCTTGCACGGAAAATAAGAGCTAATTTAAGAGTTTCAAACCCCCATTTCACAACACACCTTCATCCCATGACACTCAAAAACTACCCTTTCACGCTAAGATCATTTTTGGGAGTTCTACTCACCCAAATTTGATTCCCTAAAGTCGTGCAGGTTTTTTAACGTCTTAGATATCCACTGATGCGATCAAATTTCATTATTAGATCTCTCATTTGTTACCAGATTTCCCTAGACCTCACTGACTCTGATTTCGTCTAAATCTGGACCAGGCTAGGAATTCTCAAGTTACTACGAAAAAAGTTTTTCGGCCCAAAATTTTCCCCGATGGCTTTTCTATAACGACGGGAACAAGTCGTTACATTTATGCATGTCAATGTATATATTCTCAAATGATCTTTTTCTAAAAAGATCATAAAAGAATTCTTCTCAAAATGTAATATTTTATATTCTTTCTCTTTTCAAATTTGAATTTGAATAAACTGTTTAATGTGACATGGCATGTCAACTAAAAGAGAATAATTTTTTTTGTTTAGCATTTTTGAGGAAAAAAATAATTGAGTGATTTTTATAGTTATTAAAAATTAAATATAATTTTAATTAATAGACAATTTTCAAAATATAAATGACTATTTAAGAAATTAACTCAATCATAACATTACTTGTCTATAATGTTTGATATATGTGAGCTGCCTAATCTTTGTAGAGAGGCAAGACTCAAGAGAGTCAACACAAATAGAAAAAGCATTATTCATTTGCTCTTATAGATAAATAATTAATTTGTATAGTCTTGAATATATAAAGTCAATTATCTTTTAATTTTAATTAGCTTATCATATAATCCTTTTTAGTCTGCTTCATAAAGAATGTATTTTACTTTTCCGACAAGTGATCTTTAATTTTGACTTTTTCATATGGTTTATTAACTAAATTGTATTTTAGTAAATTGTACATATCTTTAATTTATTACCGTATATATATATATATATACACACACATAATTCAAAAATCTTATTTACTTTATAAAATTTCCTATTATGTCGAGTCAAAAAAATAAAAAGTTATTTTGGATCAGATCAACTTAATATAAATTAAATCCAATGCAAATGTTTTAATGCAAGTAGATAATAAAGTCAAATAAAACATTTAATGAGGAAAATTTAACCTACTTATAAAAGCTTGCAAAGACTTTAGTTTGACTCACTCATTCTTCAGCCTCCACTTAGGATACAAATATGATACCTATGAGAAGAATTCCTACTCTTCCTCAAGAACTGATTGTTGAAATATTCCTATGGCTTCCTGTTATGTCATGCGTTTTAGCTGCGTTTCCAAATTTTTTAATGTCCTTGTATTGGATTCAGATTTTACTTATGTCCATCACCTACTCTATGACTCGCAATGGTGGAACAAGATTCCTTATGGGGGAAAGTTGAAGATCTATACGTTGTAGATCTAAACGAAGATGGAAATACATCTAGATGGAATTTTGATCGTCACGATCAATATTTCAATGGACCATGTGTTAATGGTTCATACTGCATCTGAAAGTATGATGAGGAGCCAGTTAGAATTTTTAATCCTAGTACAAGAAAAATGGTAGTACTCCCCTATCAGAGAAAAAACTCTCACTCAATTAAATCTTTATATTACTATTAACTAGGTTATGAATCCGTAGAATTGAAGTACAAACTCTTGATGCAAGTTAAAAATTCAACTGGGCATGCACGGTATTTTATTTACACCTTAAGCATAGACAAATCATGGAGAAAAATTAAAGATATCATTAATTTTTTCCCATGTTTTAGTATGAAAACTTGCTCTATTAAAGGATTCATCTATATGATGGATTACTCGAAGAATTCAATAGTTGCATTTGATTTAAGAGATGAAAAATTTAGAGTTATTGGATTGGGTGATGATATATATAAAAATCTATTTGATTATGATTTGATAGAAGTGAAGGAAAAAATAGCATTGTTGGACTGTTGGGGAAGTTTTATTGGTCGAAATGATTTATGGATTTTAGAAAATCTTGAAAAAGAAGAATGGAAGAGTCATGACATTCACATTCCTACGCAGTGAAAAGATGTGGAAGATATATTGAAACCAAAATATGGTCCTCCTCAAGGATTCTGCGATTCTCGTTATGGCCAGATTATATTTATTGCAACGAAAAATAATATTTTATTTTGTTACTTTTATGATGTTGGCAAAATTAGTTGGAGAAATTTAGAAATTCATGGAGCTCCAATAGAGGATGAAATTAATGGCATTAATATTTACGTAGAAAGCCTCTACTTATGCTAAAATAAATAAAAGTATTTCAATACTTATTACTAAGTTTGGACTTGTGATCTTATTTTTTTTCCTTTGATTTGCTTGTTATTTAATTCTACCAAGTTAAAAGACATTATTTTTTTATTTTCTTTTCCAAATTAATATTATTGCTCTCTATATTATAATATTATTAGGCTTCATGTAGGTCAAAGCATATTTTTTTAATTTGTTTATAAAGTATGTGTTATCAAATAATAAAAAGTTCATGAAACAATTCTTCTAGAATTGCAATATTTTATGGTCTTTTTTTCTAATAATTAAGAATTTAAAATCTGAATTGAATAAAATATTTAATGTAAAATGGAATGTCAACTAGGAGAGAAGAAATATTTTGTAATATTTTGGCATGACCCAACCCGTCGTCATTGGCACCCACACAAACCCTTCGGTGGGAGAACCATTACTACAACCCAAACAAACAAAATTTAGGAAAACTAAGGCATTTTAAGATACGGAAGCAGGTTTCAATAACTATAAAAATAGAGTCCCCATAAACTCCAAGGTTTTTAACAAACAACTAATCAAACTAATGCGGAGGAACAACCCCTAGAACATGAAAGTCATTGTACCAAAACTTTACTAACGACAAGTCTAAGAATAATGGGTACAACCCCGAAACTAAAAAACACCTTAAACAAATAGTCTGAGTCCGAAAAGAGTGGACTTAAACAGGAAAGATCCATGGCAGCTTGAAAGAACTGACTCACCCTTGAATCCGGTCATGCTCAATATTCACTTAGCTAAGGTCTATCAATAGCCGCTGGGAGATCCCCTGTACTCAACAAAAATAAGAGCAAGTGCAGTATTAGTGTACAACCACCGTGTACTGGTAGGATCATGCAGCTATCCACTAAGTGTAACATAAACAAGTTAATACAACATTATAACCATGCAATTTACTGAACATATACATTATTGAGTATCATATGCTCAACAATATACATTTATAACAAGTCATTGGTCCTCTCATGGAACCCAAACCCAATTGTTACCATACTAGAACGTGGTATCTGATCCAATGTTTATGCCGAAAGGCAACCAATCCCATATTTATGTCAGAATGTGTCAACCGATCCCAGTTAGTTATGTCGGAACATGGCAACCGATCCCAGTTAGTTATGCCGAAACGTGGCAACCGATCTATTCAACACATCACAATCACAATCACCATTATATTCTCAATAATCATGCAATCAAGAAGTGATTCATGGCATACAGTTATTCGTTCATACTCATACAATCAGTGTGATCAACAAAGCAACATTCATATACATACATGCATCATAATGAACCAAGAACAAGCATATATCACACAATCATGAAATCATAACCATCACATACCTCGAAACAAGCTTGAAACCCTAAGTAACTTGATCCTTCCCTTTTCGAATTCGTTCCGCTTGTTCTTTGTCTACAAACAATCAATATAATACGGGAATCAATAAACAATCACTAATTACCCGAATTACTAACAATTCTATGAACCCTAGATCAAACCCATAATCCCAATTATCCAAATTAGGGTTGTTTCCACCATAGAATTGTACGGGTTCTTTAACGAGTTATGTAACTAATCATGTGATCAAAATCATAATTAAATCACCGGATTGTTACCATATTTCCTCACACCTTAAAGACTCTGATTTCGTCCAAATCTGGACTAGGCTATGAAATCTCAAGTTACTACGAAAATTTTTTCTGGCCCCAATTCTTTCTCCATTGGCTTTTCTTTAATGACGGAAATCAGGTCGTTACAATAGATACCAATTTACCCATTACTCGTCCCCGAGTGATCAACTAGGAAAGACTGGCTGAAGTAAGGGTAGTGTAGCAACTGAATCGTCGAATTACTGGGGATACTTGTCTCGCATGTCCTTAGCTTCAGAACATCGCGATCATGAATTTCAACCGGTTCTTCCTCATACCGAAGGTCTCATCTAACACAACTGAGTCTCACATTATGATATAAACTTCATCCCCAAACCAACCAATTGAATACCTACACATCCTCCCTTACAATGCCTCAATGAAGTCATCTCAACACTCGAGCGATAAATATTGATGCATGTAAACTTAACTAATCAACAAAATGATTCCCAACAACCACCAGAGTTGATCGTACACACGTCTGCCACATGTTATCAAGGATCTTGACACAATCATACGGACGAATGCTTTAGCACTTAAGCATGATAAAATTCCAAGTCAATACTCACTACAAATAGAAGTGAACCTGAATCAACCAACACACACTCATAATACCCAAACAATCATAGTTCTTAACAATATCTCCATCCCACAACATAAATTCTCATGAGCTTAAGAAATTAACCTTAAAAAAATTAGATACTCATCGAGGGATATGTCCAAGCATACAACCCCTCCAACAACACTATCGAAATGCTAGATTTAGTAATTGTAGATTACCTCTTAAGAACAGTAGAATTAGACCCAATGATCCCCATATTCAACGACTACAGGAAAATTAAGATTGCCGAATAACCACAAATACGCATGGTAGCTCTTCTATAAATTCTCATAAGCAAGGTGGTACATGTAGACCCACTAAAATACTTTAACAACTCCAAGACAACACCAATTATGTCATTCGAAATAACCAAATCTTTCCAATCTTCCCACTCAACCAAGAGAATATCGCAAGATTTGTAGCCCTGATCCATCACTAGGGATCCACCCACAAAAGAGAAAACATACGAGAGCATAGCTAGTGAATCATACTCACACTACTAATAACCATCATAAACACTTCGACCTTTTACCTTATTATAAACCAAAACTTTTTAAATGAAACCTTTTCTTAGATACTTTAACAATAAAAAATAATAAACTTTACGACTTAAACCAAGTGTAAATCCTTTCAAAGGTTCGCTACATGATATAATTGATCATTTCTCACCTTACAAATTCGTACCTTGACAAAATATATCACCACGAACGTAGATTTACAATGAAAACTCTGAATTGTAACTCAACCGTATTGCACAATCCCTTTATTTGTCAACATTAGCTTGTACCTTGAAGATTTTTATGAATTCATGGATCTCCGCTTAGCATTGATCGCATCTCCATCGATCTTACAATATCCTTCGCTAGAATTCCATCGTACTCATTACTAAACTCTAAAACAAAACCAAAACACTATCATCACACTCGAGCTAATGTCTGTACACTCCTTTCTCAAGTCATTTCCAATCAAATAAAATATTCTTGCTCTCGCCTCTCTCTAAAGGTTGTACTACATCCCACTATTTTTCTTCATTATGACTCTAGCTCTTTTAAATTTGATTTGAATGGTCTTCCACCATTTCTTAAAACTTTCCATACAACCACTTTACTCATAAAATATTGGAAAACCACAACCTTAGATACTCGCAAATCATAATTAATGTACAAAAATTCGCTTAACCAACAATTTTATTATATAGTTGCATCCCGTCACAATCCATCACGAACTCTTATTGCCATTACGCTCCGTCAACCTTGACTATCACTACTAAGTCAACCTTTTTCATCAACACGACGCCTCAAACCCAGGTAAACTCATCAAATTCAAAAGACTAACCCCATTTTATACGCACCTTCTTATTAAATTACTTCAATTGCCTTCACCCAAGTATACTCAATGGGACTTTCTTTATCCATAGCTTGTCATCCCGGTATTAATTCACCCCTTTATGGCTTAAGATAAAATCAACAGTCCTCATACTACCATCATTTTTCTTAACAAATAAGACAGGAACACCCTACGGGGAAGCACTAGGAGGGATGAGACCTTAATTAAGAAGCTCCTGGATTTGAGCTTTAAGCTCTCTCAATTCTGACACCACAGGAATAGACTCAATAGAGGGGGATTCGACCTCAACATCTTAAACATGAGCCAAATAAGCCAAACAACCCTGCCCTAGCAGTTTCCTAGCCCGAAAAGAGGATATGATCTTAGCTATCTTAGGCTTGTACACCCTTTCCCACTCTAATCTTTCCTTATCGGGGATCTCTAGAGTTACCGACTTAGTATTACAATTAAGCCCAATATAATAGGGGGAAAACCAAGTCATGCCAAAGATTATATCAAGTCAGTCATATCCAACATAACCAAATCAACCCAAATCTGAAAATCCATAACCACAACAGGACAACACGATACACATGGGTGACTATGACTGATTCTTCAACTGGGGTAGAAACATGGATGGGGGCATCAAGTATATCACAAACCACATCAAATCCCAAGGCAATTGAACTAACACATACGAATAAGTAGAACCCAAATCACATAAAACAATAGCCATCTGGGCATAGACAAGAGTAGCACTAGTGAACATTGCATCACCCAACTCAAACTCGGTCTTGCTCGAAAAGGCATATAGCCGAGCCCTATCTTCTTGACGAACAACCTCCTCACCTGGTTGCACTACTCCTCTACCTGCATTACCGTTTCTTCGGCCTCCACGGCCTCGCTGATTTACTCTTCATATGCCTAGGTTCTCCAAAATTTAACACACCTTATAACCTATATTCGATTGTTGAGCACTGAATTAGATCGCGGGGGTTAGTTCGGGTACAATTTGGGTTCCATAATTTGTTACTAGGGAAAAATAAGAGAGATAGGGCTGAGATTCTATCTCACCTTGTCCCAATCTGGCGGGATAAATCCCGCACTGGCGGCCTCGCCTTGGCGGGAAAATCCCACTCCAGCGGCCATAACAGAAACAGAATCCATGCCAACAATTTTTCTGGGTTCTTTTCTTTCCTAATTTACCCCAAGGTACCCAGCTATAACACAAGCTTTTTTACAGAAAATCCCTTTAGCTAGGACAATCATTAGCTACCCCGAGTCAATCTCAATGATACGCACCCAACTCATTCTCATTAATTCAACACCACAAGTTTCACGATACCCAAGCATTTACAACTGGCATAATTCAACAACTAGGCCAACATGTTGCATATATCAAAGTTCAGGCACCCCTTATTGTGCACCTAATCACATCATCCCATTCAAGAAATTAACACTTCACATTCACAGTTAATTCAGGCAACAAGAAACACACACTCACAATTTCCAAGATAAAATTCACAAACAAGTCCAAATTATTAGTTAGTTCGCTCCATGGATGACCATTCCTGATCATCCATACAATTACACAACCCCTAGGTCCAGATACCAATTGGAGCCTCCTCAGTTCCAATTAACTTTCTTGTGTCCCTTCAGCTGGGACTACGACATCTAGTTCACTTCGTTGAGATACCAATTGGAATCGGGAGATACCAATTGGAATCGGGAGATACCAATTGGACTCAACTCATACCACAAGTGACAATAGTAGCTAGCGAGCCCCACAAAACTGCTAATTTCAATCATAGAACTTGGTCGAACCCATTCGTAACCGCATCAATCTTTAACTGATGGTAACCAAACCTTAAATCAATCTTAGAGAAAACTGATGCACCTTGCAATTGATCAAATAGGTAATGTATCTGAAGCAATGGATACTTGTTATGAATGGTGACCCTATTCAATTATCGGTAGTCTATACACATCCTCTCTTGCTAGTGATGGTGTTACAACTTTTGTTGCTCTAGCTCAGACAATAGAGTGAAAGAGGAAAGATACCAATTTGTATCACCCATATACCAATTGGATTCAAGTCATAGCACAAAGGAGTAAAAAGAAGTGAGTTTTTCCTCAAGTCCTATAGCTTCTCGAAGAAAAGTACGGACGTCATTGTACCGTTCCGCAAGACTCTACTAGACTCACTTTGGTACAATGAGATCAATGAACCTAGGGCTCTGATACCAACTTGGTCACGACCCAGACCGTCGTGATTGGCGCCCACACAAATCCTCCGGTGGGAGAACCATTACTACAACCCAAACAAACAAATTTTATGAAAACTAAGACATTTAAAGATACGGAAGCAGGTTTAAATGACTATAAAAATAGAGTCCCCATAAACTCCAAGGCTTTTAACAAACAACTATCAAACTAATGCGGAAGAACAACCCCTAGAACCTGAAATTCATTGTGCCAAAACTCTACTAACGACAAGTCTAAGAACAAGGGGTACAACCCTGAAACTAAACAACACCTTAAACAAATAGTCTGAGTCCAAAAAGAGTGGATTTAATCAAGAAAGATCCATGGCATACTGAAAGAACTGGCTCACCCTTGAATCCGGTCACGCTCAATAGTCACTTCGTTGAGGTCTATCAATAGCCGTCGGGAGATGCCCTGTACTCAAAAAATAAGAGCAAGTGCAGTATCAGTACCCAACCACCGTGTACTGGTAGGATCACACGGTTATCCCACTAAGTGTAACATAAACAAGTTAATACAACATTATAACCATGCAATATACTGAACTTGGGAAGGAGTTCCTTTGTTTCAGTTAGTTCATTTGGCTTTACCTTGTTATTGGCTTATGTTTTGAGACTTGAGCTGCCATCTTGGCTAGTTGAATGTTTCATTTAAGACATTCTATTTTTATTTCATGAGTTCATCTTTTGAGACTATTTTCGTTATTTTCTGCCTTCTCGTTCCTTTTTGCGATGTAGTATCCATGCTTTCCTTCAAACTTTAAATACCTAAAACTTAAGGGTTTTCATTAGATATTGAGATAAAAAGAGCATTTGAGGACACAATTTCTATTAAAATATAGCCCTAAATGAGTCCAATTTGAGGACTCATCAACACCCCCAACTTAAACTTTTGCTTGTCCTCAAGCAAACTTAAGCTTAGCCGTTCAAAAAAGAGGTCTCGAACAGTGCTACACTAGACTCAATCATGAATGCACACAACAAGACCCAAGTTAGTTATGCAAAAATCAAATGTGTACCCAAAGATTCAAGTTGTGACTCACCAATATCAAAGAATCTCATGGTCACAATACTTGCTTCAAATGCAAGTTCAAACTCAACCAAAGTGTTCAAATGCCCTCACACAAGTAATGATTTCAATTTCACACACAAAGGTTTAATCATTTAAAGTTCCGGAATCAAATGCAATGCTCACTCTCACAAGGAAGAACACGGTGCATGCTTTTACCCATAGGTTTGCCCGTATTTTCCGATCAACGTTTGTTTCAACTTACTCAAGATCAAAAAGGTCTTTTAAAGGCTTGTAATGGGGCTGAGTGCAAAGGTATGGTCAATATAGGCTCAGTGACTTTAATCATGTGGTACTCACAACACTTCTTTTCCTCTTCTTTCATCATTCTCTTTAGTGCTCATAAGTCCTCCTATTATTCGCTTTCCATGGATTATTTGGAAACCCCATTTTTTTGTATTTTCATAACTTTATTGCACTTCTTTTTCTTTCGTTCTTTCCATTTTTTTATGGAGGGGTTCCATTTTTTTCAAAACCATGGGTAAGAAGGACTTTCTTGCACTTCTTGATTTACCCTTTCTTTTCACCACACCCCAACTTAGGCTTTTGGCCTAAGTTGGCTACTCAACTAACCACAACTTCATGAGGATTACGGGTGATGGGTAAAGAAAGGTTACATTTGCATCAAGTTTCTTCCAAACAAAGGTAAGGCTCAAGGGGTGTTCAAGAGAGATTCACACACTCACAAGGTAGGTCACAAAAGAGGTATATGTCAAATTGGCTCGCACTCTTTAAAGTTGCCTAAGATCATATCAAGAGTTCACATCACTTAGTCGATCGGACCAACATGGCAAATTCTAGGATATTTCATGCATGGTTCACAGTAAGTTCATCACACTAGGCATTGACACTACAGTAAAAAAATACTCCACACTTTCACTAGTGTGCAATGATCATCACAAGAGACTCAATTTGATATTAGGCTAGTCGTAACGAGATGCAAAGAGTTCACATATTGTCTATGCAACTTCATTTGACCTCATCGTAGCCGCACATTCATGTTCGTTCGATTGAGAGAACTATTCAAGTCATCAGTATTGATTGGAACCAACACTCAAATTTTGCAAAAGAATAGCCACATTCAACACACAAGAGGTGGAAAATATATTTTTCGAAAGGGTCAAAATCATTTTGCAATTTTAAACTAAAAGGAGCCATAAGCTCAAACATCCACAAAAATGCAGTATTTAAACGACATCAAAACTCACAACCCAAATATAAACAAAACACGAATATTAATAGCACACACAAAAGGTGAGCTTCACCCCACCACAAATGAAAGTGTTTGTCCTCAAATGCAAATAACACATAATCTAAAAGTAAAGTTAAATAAGACATATAGGGAGGTAAAGAGGTGATCCTGTCTAAGTAGTCACTCCATATGTCTAGGCATCAGTTCCTGATGCCTCACCCTGAGCTTGGGTATTAGTGCCCAGAGTCACCTCAGGAGGAACAACAGTACCAGCATCACCAAGTTCGTTTGAGTGTGAATGCGCCAGGAAGATATGCACTGCTCTGAAGAATTCTCGGGCCCATGAAGGAATATTGGGGTCTAGGGTAATGGTCTTCCTGGCAGAAGTGCCCTTCTTGCCCTTGTCTTTCCCAGTAGTTGTGGGTGGTTTCATTTCTTTGCCTTTCGACGTAGTTGCATCCTCATTTATCGCGATTCCTATGGCCTTCTCTTGGGCTAGTGTTATTCTTTCAACAACTTTTGATTTAGTCATGTTTGCAAAGTCTTGAATAGATGTTAGAGAAACTTAAACACTAGTACATCAGAATATTTGCAGTCAGATTTGCCAAGCCACTCGGTGGATCGTGGAAAGGCTCGCCGAAAGTTATAGTGCATAAAGTGCTCAGGAGACAGACAAAAGGCGATCAAGGATACTTTTGGTGACCTCATGCTTCTCGCCGAAAGTTATAGAATCACTTATCGAATATAACACTAAATTAAAGGCTAGGTGGGTACATTAGGTGAATCGCTGAGTGGTTCGGTGAGCTCTACCTTGCTCGCCAAACGGCCCAACGTGCCTATTTTCAACCCATAGCCTCAAATTCAACACCGCAACTCCCGAAAACAAAATTAAATCATGCACTAGTTCGATCAAAGCATGACCCATAACACCTAAATACTAACCTTCGAGATTTAATTCATTTTAATGCATATAATTTTGGGAATTCAAAAGTCACAACCACTCGAGCAAGATTATCACATTAAATCATGCATGTAAGCCATCTAATCCTATCAGGCAAGATCAGAATACTTCAACAAGATTTTGCTATTGCAAATGAGTATAAATTTTGATAAAATAAGCTCGGGGCATAGAAAACCAACCTTTTGTGTCGATTATGAGAAGATTGAAATACTAGGCGGCAATGTAGTCCAACTCCGAGCGCAAATCAACACTAAAAATACTGTAATGATGTAGGAAATATCGAAACTAAAGTGCGGGTGAGAGTTTGTGAAAGTAAAAGGTGAGGGGAAGATGATGAATTAGAACTTTTTAAACCTTTGGCCTGCAAGACCGTCCAGTTTTTGCTCGTTCGGAGACATTGGTTTTGAGCACTGAATCATTCGGCATCACACCAAGAAATAACCTTCATTGTCGAGTTTTAAAAAATCCCCTGTTAATGTGGGGATCCAAACGGAGATACAAATTGAGGTCGCCGAGATGATCGGCGACTCGCCACTCATTTCTTTGGGCCCGCTGAGTTTTACAGACCCTAAACCCAACCTGGGTTGGATCAAATGGCAGTGTGAGTCAGGTCGCCTCATACTTTAGTGACTCACCAACCGAAATTTCCCTCGCCAATCTCTTTATCTCCAAATGCTTCCCACACTTCTTCCTGCATAATTAACACACCATTATTTCTAAATCCAACATAAAGCAATAAAGGGGTTTTGGGTTGCCTCCCAAACAACACATTAGTTAACATCATGGCACGACGCAAGTCCACCTTCAAACCTCATTTTTGGGGTTGACCATAGTGTCCCTAGTCAAACCCCCTTCTGTCTCAGATTTAAGTGAGAGGACATCTGATCCCAGTTGAGTCTCCAGCTGCTTGATTGATACTGAATGGGAGGTAACAGTTTGGCTAAGGGTCGACACATCCTCTTTCATCTCTTTCAAGATATTATCTGACCCTTCAACCTTATTGTGGATCCGAGAAAGCATATCCTCAAACCTACCACCCTCCGAATCCTTTGGCTTTGGCGCTCCTGGGAGGCACATACTTGTCTTTCTCCCCATCTTTCCAATTTGGATTTCGGTCTCTCCATTCATGATCCTTCCGTCCTTCATCTCTAGCCCAACCTTGATTATCACCCTACCTTGAGTAGTTTGAACGATAACCACCACCTTGGTTGGCTAGGAAGTTGACTTCATCATTATAGAAGGCTTCAAATTTCGCCTCCTCAGGATTTGCACACCCGACCCCCACAACGTTGACACCACGGGCACCAGTCCCCATGACATTTTTAGATAAAATGTCAAGCTATGTCATGATCTTGCCTATGTTTTGCTCTCTCTCATTATCTTTTTCCATCTGCTCCTTGGATAGCTTGAATGTGAGAGGGGAGACTTGGTCTTCACGAGTGTACCATGCCCTATTTATGGTGGTCATGCCATCCAAGAGTTGGGTTGCTACTGCATACGGTTGCTGCATCAGACCTTCAGGTGAAAGTTGATCAGCGACACTTTTGTTTACCAAATCTAGGCTTCGGTAAAAGTACTGTAGCAAGACATTATCGGGCAGACAATGAGTCGGGAATTGTAGCACTAACTTTTTAAATCGTAGCCAAGTCTCTTGGATTGGGTCGCCCTTCAAGCGCTTAAAGCTTTGGATGCTATCCCGAAGAGTCATCATCTTCGAAGGAGAGGAAAATCACACATTAAATGGGGTTACCAATTCCTCCCAAGAAGTGATGGATTCGCGAGGCAACTCCGCCAGCCACTTGCACGCCTCTCCCATCAATGAGAAATGGAATAGCCTTAACCAAACTGATTCCTGAGAGATGTTTTTGAAAGAGAATGGTCCGCAGAGGTCCACGAAGATGTTCGTGAGGATCCTCACGAGCCAATCCACTAAAAATTCCCTTCAGTTGCAAGAGTTGCAACATGGTGCTTGTTATGTGGAACACTGCATTTCCCTTGGTTGGAGGTAAAAAGATTGCCCCAATACCCCCCCATGAGATGGGGGTCATTAATGTTGGGCTCTTGGACATCGTTGAGATTTCTGATGTCGTCGTAGTGGCCCACCTGGCTGCCCTTGCTGCCATTAACACTCATGTTTTCTGTTTTCAACACACACAATAGAAACAAAACTGAAAGTTAAGTAAGTAAACTACAACTATGAGCAACAAAAATTTTACTGAACTAAAAATTCTCAAATAACACCAATCCCCGGCAGCGGCACCATTTTGATGTTTGCGTAATCAAGACACAACTTCCAATGCAAGTGTCTATGATCGTACAATAGTATAATAACCCAACCAAGGGTTGGGATCGTTCCCACAGGGAGTAGTTTTGAGAATTAATAGAAAAATAAAATTAGTTTTAATTAGTCATAGCTAAAAAACATTATCGAATAAAAACATGATAAATCTAAAGGGTGACACAAAAGTGTCATGTTTTTAGATAAGAAACAAGTAAAAACAGTGAAAATAAGGAAAAATACAAGTATGGAGACGGGATTCTTGGGATGTGATAGGAATACGTGATAGACTAATTTATTGGGTACATGCTATTAACAGAGAATTAGTAGAATAATTATGACTAGGCAAGACTTTATGGGGGATAAACTTTCTCTCGAACAAGTTACCCCGTTTCAAGTGGGTTTTTCTCGAACAACCACTTGCCGCTTGAAGAGTAACCTCCGCCTTAACACACTCACACTCTCGAGCTGAGTGTGTGGATATGGAACTAGGGTTAACTCTCTTGAGCTTAACCTCATGTCGACCCACTAACACTGGCCATCAATTTAGTAGTCTTAGTTTTACGATCTCTATCTCGAGCAGGTCGAAAAGACAAAGGTGAAGTTGTATTTGCAACTACAACCCCATTAAATTCCATCACAACTACTAAACGAAATCACAATTAAACTACAAATTAACTATCAGCAAGCAACACCGAACAAATAATCTAACCCATATTCACAAAATCACACCCCAACAATTAGGGTTTTAGCTAGACATGCTAAAGAGATAGAAATTTATACCAAAATGAGTTTGCATTCAAATGGGCATGAAGATTTAAGTCTCAAAGCAAGTCAAGAGTGAAGAATCCAAAAGACCCAAGCCCAAATTCTTGGAGATGAAACCCTTTTGAATATTTAAGTTCTTCAGAACCCTCTAAAACTTAGAGAAAAAATATTAAAAGTATTGTTCTATATGAAAATTATAATAATTATTCCACACTTAAAACTACAACTCTAACTAGTATTTATAGTTTTCACAGATTTGTGCTGCAGCGGAACATTCATCGACATTAATCAGAATCGCCGATCAACTCGGTGATTCACCTTTTGGTGTAGTTCATCGCCGTCTTACACCAGCCTTCAGCATCGTCGTGCTCTGGGTCATTAGGCGACATGGTACTGCTTTTGCGGAACTTTTTGGCGATGCGCCGACTACTCTTTTTTCCGCCAATTTAATCTTTTCCTTCAGAGCTCAGCACACTGGAACAAAAGGCAAAGTAAGACCCTTCGAAGACTCGCCAAGTTAACTCAGCGATCCTCAGGTCTTCATTTCGTCGTTCTTTTCAACCTTTTTATTCCGTTTTGCGATGTAGTGTTCATGCTTTCCTTCAAACTTCAAATACCTGAAACTTAAGGGTTTTCATCAGGTATTGAAATAAAAAAACATTTGAGGACACAATTTCTATTAAAATATAGCCCTAAATGAGTTCAATTTGAGGACTCATCAATACTTCAAGGATCTGTGAGTTCTTAAGGATGAATCTACCAAGCTTCACAGGCTCAAGTGTTACTAAAGATCTAGAAAACTTTTTTAAGAAACTTCATAAGGTTTTTGAGATTATGCATGTTGTTGTCGCTGAGAGGGTGGAACTAGCTGCATACCAAATGAAACGTGTAGCTAGGATATGGTTTGATCAATGGAAGAAGAACCGAGCTGAGGGTGCATCACTAGTGAGTTGGGCTGTGTTTGAGGAGGCCTTCTTGGGGCGTTTCTTTACTCGAGAACTGATAGAAACAAAGGTACGAGAGTTTCTCACTCTTAAGCAGGATTCTTTGAGCGTTCATGAGTACAGTCTGAAGTTCACACAACTTTCCCGCTATTCTCCGGAGATGGTTGCTGACATGAGGAGCAGGATGAGTTTATTCGTTGCTGGGTTGTCTTGCCTGTCAAGCAAGGAAGGCAAGATAGCTATGCTGATAAGGGGATATGGACATAGCAAGGCTAATGATGCATGTGTAGCAAGTTGAGGAGGACAAGTTGAGGGATAGAGAAGAGTTTAAGAATAAGAGAGCTAAGACAGGGAATGAGTCTGGGCAGTAGAAGGGTAATGACAACCGGTCATCTTTCCAACGAAAACAGAAGGGACCTGCTCCATCATGTGCTACTGCACCTGCACCGAGAAACAAATGAGAGTACAATAGTCAGAATTCACAGGATTTTAGAGCTAGAGTTGCCCATTCTCAAGGTAGTATGGAACAAGAGGGTAGTAAGCCTCATGCATGTGCTAAGTGTAGTAGGAGCCACTCAGGGATGTATCATGATTGCTCCACTGGTTGCTTTAAGTGTGGCCTGAACGGTCATTTTATGAGAGAATGTCCTAAGAACAAGCAGGGAAATGGTAATAAGGCCAATAGAGCCCAGTCCTCTTCAGTTGCTCCACCAGAGAGAGTTGCATCTAGAGGAGCTACTTTATGGGCAAGTAGAGGAGGAAACCGTCTTAATGCTATCATAAGTCGCCAAGAGAAAGAGGATTCACCATATGTTTTCACTGGTATGATCCAAGTCTTTAACTTTGATGTTTATGCTTTTCTAGATCCAGGAGTGAGTTTATCATTTGTAAATCCTTATATTGCGATGAATTTTGATATTCTTCCTGAAAAAATTAGTGAGCCCTTCAGTGTTTCTACACCTGTTGATGAGTCTATTCTAGCAGAGAGAGTTTATTATGATTGTACCATTTCCGTTAATAACAACAACACCATGGCTGATTTAGTTGAGTTAGACTTGGTAGATTTTGATGTTATTCTTGGTATGGACTGGCTTCATGCATGTTATGCCTTAGTCGATTGTAGAACTCGAGTTGTCAAGTTCCAGTTTCCTAATGATCCATTTATAGAGGGGAAGAATAGTTCATCAGTGCCTAAGCGTCGTTTTATTTCGTACCTTAAGGAAAGAAAGTTAGTTTCCAAGGGGTGTGTCTATCACTTAGTCTGAGTTAATGACTCTAGTGTTGAGATACCTCATATTCAGTCAGTTTCAGTAGTAAAAGAGTTTCCAGAAGTCTTTCTAGATGATCTTCCCGGAGTCCCTCCTGAGAGAAAAATAGACTTCGGTATAGATATTCTTCCCGATACTCGTCCCATATCTATTCCGCCATTTAGGAATGCACCAGCAAAATTAAAAGAGTTAAAAGAGCAGTTGAAAGATCTCCTAGAGAAAGGTTTCATTTGACCAAGTGTCTTACCTTGGGGCTCTTCGGTCTTATTTGTGAGGAAAATGGATGGTTCCCTTAGAATGTGTATAGATTACTGTCAGTTGAACAAGGTTACCATCAAGAATAAGTATCCTCTACTGAGAATTGATGATATTTTCGATCAACTTCAGGGTGCCATTTGTTTCTCTAAGATAAACCTCAGATCTGGCTACCATCAGTTAAGATTAAGGGAATGTGATATTCGAAAGACAACTTTCAGGACCCATTATGGTCATTATAAGTTTTTGGTCATGTCGTTCGGTTTAACCAATGCGCCTGCAACATTCATGGACCTTATGAATAGAGTATTCAAACCTTATTTAGATATGTTTGTTATCATATTCATTGATGACATTCTAATCTATTTGAGGAATAAGGAAGATCATGTTAGTCATCTCAAAATAATTCTCCAAACTCTAAAGAATAGAGAGTTGTATGCCAATTTCTCTAAGTGTGAGTTTTTGCTTGAGTTTGTGGCATTCTTGGGCCATATTAATTCGGTGATGAAATTTGAGTTGATACCCAGAAGATAGATGCAGTGCAGAATTGGCCTAAACCCACATCTCCAACTGATATTAGGTGTTTCTTAGGGTTGGCTGGATATTATAGAATGGTGAAAAATGAGTTGGAGTCGCCTGGGGTTCGTTCCTTAGCTCTAAAAATAGAAAAGTGTCAAATAAGGTCGTTTAGGGGTTTATTAACGACCTTAAGTCGCGTCCAACCCGCCCTAGCAGCCACCACCCTGCTACAGCGGAAAAATCCAGCGCCAACTCGGGTGACGCGAGACAGTGAGCTAATTAAAGAATTCCAAGATCCCCATTTCACAACACACCTCTAACCCACGACACTCAAAAAATACCCTTAGCGCTAAGATCGATTTCGAGAGTTCTACTCACCCGAATTCAATTCCCTAAAATCGTACTGATTCCTTAATGAGTTATCTAACCACTCATGTAATCAAAATCATAAATGATTCACCCGATTGTTACCAGATTTCCCTATACCTCAAAGACTTCATTTTTTTCCAAATCTGGACAAGGTTGGGAAAATCCAAATACTACGAAAAAGTTTTTCCGGCCCTAAATTTTCCCCCGTTGGCTTTTCTATAACGACGGGAACAGGTCGTTACAATAGATACCAATTTACCCATCACTCGTCCCTGAGTGACAAAACTTAGGAAAAATAGGCCAAGGAAGGAATGAAATAGTACTTGAATCGACGAACAATTAGGGGTACTTTTCTCGCATGTCCCTCTCGGTTTTCTAAGTAGCTTCCTCAGCTGGACGATGCTTCCATTGAACTTTCACGAACTTAATCTCCTTGGTCCTCAACTTACGCACATCACGATCAAGAATTGCCATCAGTTCCTCCTCATATTAGAGGTCCTTGTCTAACATAATTGAGTCTCACCTAATGATATAATGCCCGTCACCATGATATCTCTTCAACATGGACACATGAAACACCGGATAGATTAGGAGGTAAAGCCAATCTATAAGCCACTGGCCCTACACATTCAAGAATCTCAAATGGACTAATGTATCTAGGACTTAGCTTACCATTCTTACCAAATCTCATCACCCCTTTAATGGGTGATACCTTAAGAAGAACATTTTCACCGTATTAGAAAGCCATGTCTCTTACCTTATGATATGCATACTTCTTTTGTCTACTTAGGGCTGCTAGAAGCTTAGCTTGAATACTCCTAACCTTATAATGAGCATCCTTCACTAAATCAACCCCCAATGGTTTTACATCTCTAGCCTCAAACCATCCTATGAGTAATCTACATCCCCTCCCATAGAGTGCCTCAAATGGTGCCATATTAATACTGGAGTGATAACTATTATTATAGGAGAACTCACCCAAAGGTATGAATTTATCCCAATGCCCTCCAAAACGAAGCACGCATGCCCTCCACATGTCTTCTAATACTTGAATAGTCCTCTCTGACTGTCCGTCTGTCTGTGGATGGAATGTTGTACTAGAAGTGAGTTGTGTGCTCAATTCATCATGCAATATCCTCCAAAACTTGAATGTGAATTGGGTACCACGATCTGAGATGATAGAAAGGGGCACCCCATGCAACCTCACTATCTCTTTCACATAAACCTTAGCCAATTGTTCAGCATTATAATCTTTTCTTACCGGAATGAAATGGGCTGATTTAGTCAACCTATCAACCACTACCCAAATAGAATCGAACTTCCCCAAAGTCTTGGGAAGACCAACCAAAAAATCCATGCCTATCATTTCCCACTTCCATTCCGGAATTGGCATTCGTTGAAGTAAACTTGCCGGCCTTTGATGTTCATACTTCACTTGTTGACAATTTTGACACTTCGCTACAAACTCTGCTATGTATTTCTTCATGCTCGGACACCAATAAATTTGCTTCAAATCTTGATACATCTTGGTCACACCCGAATGAATAGAATATCGGGAACCATGAGACTCTGCCAACAATTTCTCAATCAAGTCATCTACTCTAGGAACACAAATTCTTCCTTTAAAATTGAGTACACCATACGTATCAAGAGTGATCGCTTGTGCCTTACCATTCACAATCTTCTTTCTAAGCTCCTCCAAATTCTCATCCTCAAATTGTTTGGCCTTGATCTCCTCAATGAATGTGGCCCTCACTTCAATACTAGCTAACAACCCACCTCTTTCTGAGATGCCAAATTGCATGAACTTAGACTCTAAGATCTGAATTTTCTTAGCCATAGGTCACTTGGATACACTCAAGCAAGGTAAACTATCCATACTCACCGCTTTTCGACTCAAACTGTCTGCCACCACATTAGCCTTGCCCGGATGGTATTGAATGGTCACATCATAATCTTTAAGTAAATCCATCCACCTTTGCTGTCTCAAATTCAGATCCTTTTGAGTGAAAACATGTTGCACACTACGATGATCAGTAAACACTTCACATTTAACATCATAGAGGTAATGTCGTCATATCTTAAGAGCAAACACAACCGATGCCAACTCTAAAGCATGTGTTGGATAATTCCTCTCATGCACCTTCAATTTATGCGAGGAATAAGCTATAACATTTTTATCGTGCATCAACAAAACACCCAACCCATAATGAGAAGCATCACAATAAACAATAAAATATTTACCTTCAACCGGTAATGCTAGAATAGGTATGGTGGTCAAAAGAGTCTTGAGCTTTTGAAAGATCTCCTCACATTTTTCAGTCCATTCAAATGGTATATCCTTTTTGGTCAAATTAGTCAAGTGAGTGGCAATAGAAGCAAAGTTCTTCACAAATCGATGATAATAGCTAGCGAGCCCCACAAAACTCCTAGCTTCCATCACAGAACTTGGTCGAACCCAATTCTTAACAACCTCAATCTTTTGGGGATCTACCATTACCCCTTCCTTTGAAACTACATGCCCAAAAAATGCAACCAATTTCAACCAAAATTCACACTTAGAAAATTTAACATATAGCTTTTGCTTCCCAAGAACACCCAAAACACTACGAATATGGTCGGCATGCTCTTTCTCACTTTTCGAATAGACCAAAATATCATCCATAAACACTATAACAAATGAATCAAGAAACGGCTTAAACACCCCATTCATCAGACTAATGAAAGTTGCATGCGCATTGGTCAAACCAAACGACATAACCAAAAACTCATAGTTCCCATACTGATTTCTAAATGTCATCTTGGGCATATTCTTAGGCCTAATTTTCAATTGATGCTAACCGGATCTTAGATCAATCTTAGAGAAAACTGATGCACCTTGCAATTGGTCAAAAAGATCATCTATTCGAGGCAAGGGATACTTATTTCGAATAGTGACCCTATTCAATTTCCTGTAATCTATACACATTCTCATACTACCATCCTTTTTCTTAACAAACAACACTGGAGCACCCCATGGGGAAGCACTAGGACGAATAAATCCCTTATCAATAAGCTCTTGGATTTGAGCCTTAAGCTCTCTTGATTCTGTCGGAGCCATGCGATATGGAGGGATAGAAATGGGACGAGTACCAGGCTCTAAATCAATGCAAAAATCTATATCTCTATCCGGAGGCATACCAGGAAATTCATTAGGAAACACTTCTATAAATTCTGACACCACAAGAATAGACCCAATGGATGGAGCATCAATCTCAACATCCCTAATATGAGCCAAATAAGCCAAACAACCCTGCCCTATCAATTTCTTAGCTCGAATGGAGGATATGATCTTAGTTCGCTTAGGCTTGTACACCCCTTCCCACTCTAATTTTTCACTTCCCAAAATTTCTAGAGTTACGGACTTAGTATTACAATTAAGCACAACATAATAGAGGGACAACCAAGTAATGCCTAATATTATGTCAAAGTCAGTCATATCTGAACTCACCAAATCAACCCAAGTTTGAAAACCTATAAATAAAAAAGGACAAGCACGATAGACATGGGTAACTATATGACTTACTCTCCAACTGGGTAGAAACATGGATAGTGGCATCAAGTATATCACAAATCATATCAAACTTTGAGGCAAATCGCACAGATACATAAGAATAAGTAGAACCCAGATCAAATAACACATTAGCCATCGTGTCACAGACAAGAATAGTACTTGTGATCACCGCATCAGACGCCTCCACCTTATTCTTGCCCGAAAAAGCATAACATTGAGCCCTATAATCATGACGAACCACTTCCCTGCCTGGTTGCACATTACCTCTACCTGCATTACCATTTCCTCTACCTCCACGGCCTCGCTGATTACCTCCTCGCCCACCTTGTGGATATCCTCTACCATTATTACCATTCTCCACGGGTACCACTGCTCTAGACTACTGTTGTGCGGAATCTAATACACGTGGGTGGGGACAATCTCTCCTCATATTCCCAGGTTCTCCACAGTTGTAACAAGTACGATCAAAAGATGGTATGCTGCCCGTCGAAGGTGCGACTTCGTGGCTATCCTAAAAATTATGAGATGGAGTTTTTGAGTAACTACCTGCAGAGGCGGGCATAGCGGACTGAATCGGCTTGGGTGCAATTGTTGGCCTTCCAGACCCCTTGGAATAAGAACCCTGAAAGTTACCCGAATTATTGGCCCATTTTGCCCATGCATTAGCTTGACCGTCTCACCTCACCCCCTCCACTTTCTTAACATAGTATGTCACCACATTAAAGCTTCTCCCTACAAATGTCATATGAACAAATAATACCTGCAACTCAAAATTTAATCCCATAATAAATAATCGGATTCTCTCTTCCTCAGTAATCACCAATTGAGTAGAATATCTAGACAAAGCATGGAACTTGGCCTCATAAGCAGCCACTGTCATACCACCTTGCTCCAAAGCCATAAACTCATCTTTCTTGCGATCCCTCAAAGTCCTAGGCACATACTTTTCTAGAAACATAACATGAAATTGGGTCCAAGTAAGTGGAGGTAAAGTAGAAGATCTGCATTCCATATAAGCTCTCCACCACTGCTTAGCCTCACCTTGAAGTTGGAAAGACACAAACTCAACCCCATGCTGATGAACAATACCCAGTTTATGAAGCCTCTCATAGCAATCCAGAATGAACTCATAAGCATCCTCATTCTCAGAACCAAGAAACACATGATGCTTTAGCTTCAGAAACTTAGTCAACATTTCATGCTCATTACCAGTCATAACAGAACCCAACAAAGGACGGAAGAAGGCATCATTACCTCCAGTCCCACCCACCTTGGGCGCAGTGCTAGCAATAAGAGATTAGTAGGAGCTTGACTTGCTTGAGCAGAAGGAAGCACTCCAGGACCAACCAATCCCTTTAAGAATGACATGATTTGTTGAGCTAACATTGGATCCAAAGGAGGAACACATGTAGTCCCATGCTGCACCTCTTCCTCTTGTACCACATCCTCAACATCTTCAACATCAACATTCCCCTCTTCAATCTCTTTATGATGCACATGAGGGTTCTCATTCACAAGAGCATTCTCAATAGGAGCTCCATTTCTAACAGGCGCTACTCTTCCACAACCTCTACCCCTAGATGTTCCTCTACCCCTGCCTCGACTGCGACCTCTCGCTGCAGATTGCTCAACCGGAGCATTGACGGGAGCTACGGGCCTGACACCGTTGAATCTAGTATTAACCATCTGTGGACAGAAGAGTGAAGGAGGTTAGATACTAATTTGAATCGCCAGATACCAATTGAAATCAAGTTATAGCACAAAAAGAGACAAGAGAAAAATAGAGATTTCCTAAAGTCCTATAGTCTCTCAAAGAAAAGTAAAGGTGTCCCCATACCATTCCGCGAGACTCTACTAGACTTGTTTTGGTAGATCGAGATCAACGAACCTAGTCTCTGATACCAACTTTGTCACGACCCCGACCGTCGTGATTTGCACCCACAGTAACTCTCCGGTGGGAGAACCACTACTACAACCAAATCCAAGCAACTAAACCAAAATTAAGGCATTTAAGTATATGAAAGTAGAAATAATAGCTAAAACTAAAGTTACCATAAACTTCAACAAAAGATCTAACAACTAACAATGCGGAAGAAATAACCTAGAACCTGAAAGTCAATGTACCAAAACATCTAAAGTTCAACAAGTCTAAACAAGAAGGGATGCAACCCCAAACTAATGAACTAATCAACTAACTAAAACATAGTCTAAGTCCGAAAATGGGGTACATAGACGAAAGAGAACCCATGGCAGCCTGGAACAATTGGCTCACCCTTGAATTCGAACGATCACTGATCTCCTAAGTGAGGTCTGTCAGTAGCCGCTTGATGATGCCATGTACTCAACAAAAATAAGAGCAAGTGCAGTATCAGTACACAACCACAGTGTACAGGTAGGATCACACGACTATCCCATTAAGTGCAACATAAGAAAGTGAAGACATCATTATAATCACATGCATATATATCAACATGTACAATATTATCAACATTTACGAACAACGAACAACTTCACATTTTACATCAAATCATTAGTCCTCTCATAGAACCCAAACCCAAACAGTTAGCATACCGTAACGTGGTATCCGATCCCATAATTATGCCGGAAGGTGGCAACCGATCCCATAGTTATGCCGGAATGTGGCAATCGATCAATGTTAGTTATGCTAGAATGTGGCAACTGATCCATTCAACACACCACAATCACAATCACAAGTATATCATCAAAATCATACATTTAAGTCATGATTTCATGGCAATCATCATTCACCTATCTCATTTACAACAAGTGTGATCCACATTGCAACATTCATACATATACAAGTATCATAATGAAGCAAGAACAAACATACATCACACAATCATAGAATCACAACCATCACCTACCTCGAAACAAGCTTGAAACCCTAAAAAACTTGATCCTTCCATTTTCTGGATTCGTTCCGCTTGTTCATGGTCTACAAACAATCAAAATAATACGGGAATCACTAAACAATCACTAATTACCCTAATCTATAACAATTCTATGAATCCTAGATCATGCCCATGATCCCAATTATCCAATTTAGGGTTGTTTCCACCATAGAATCTATAACAAAACCCTCCACCATCAATATTCACCCATTGTATAACGTTCTACGGATCAAAAAATGGATTCAGGGAGTGAAAAGCTTACCTTTAGCCTCAAGAATGGTGAAAAACGAGTAGGAGTCGCCTGGGGTTCGTTCCTTAGCTCTAAAAATATAAAAGTGCCAAATAAGGTCGTTTAGGGGTTTATTAACGACCTTAAGTCGCGTCGAGCGCACAACATCGGCCACCACCCAGCTACAGCGGCCCCGACAGAGAGGCAAAATCCAACGCCAAAATGGGTTACGCGAGACAATGAGCTAATTAAAGAATTCCAAGATCCCCATTTCTCAACACACCTCTAACCCACGACGCTAAAAAAATACCCTTAGGGCTAAAATCGATTCTGGGAGTTCTACTCACCCGAATTCAATTCCATAAAATCGTACGGATTCCTTAACGAGTTATCTAACCACTCAAGTAATCAAAATCATAAGTGATTCACCCGATTGTTACTAGATTTCCCTACACGTCAAAGACTCCAATTTCGTCCAAATCTGGACAAGGTTGGGAAAATCTAAATACTACAAAAAAGTTTTTCCGGCCCCAAATTTTCCCGCGTTGGCTTTTTGATAACGACGGGAACAGGTCGTTACAGTTATGAATATTTATATGATCAAAATGATTTGTGTAGTTGAAATATATATTTGAAATGAAAGTTTGGACTTAATTTTAATGTAGAAAGCGTCTACTTATGCTTTAAAAAAATTACATTGCTTGTCACAAATTAAAGTTTGGACTTGTGGCCTTTTTAAAAATAAAATAAAATAAAATGATTTACTTGGTATTTAATTCTATAAAGTTAATAACACTGTTTTTGTCTCTCTCTTTTTTCGAGTTGTTTCAAATGAACCAAATATTATTTTTCTTTCTTTTATATTAGGCTTTATGCATGTCAATGTATATGTTTTCAAATGATTATTTAAGAAAAGATCATAAAAAAATTCTTATCAAAAGGTAATATTTTATATTCTTTCTCTTTTCAAATTTGAATTGAATAAAGTGTTTAATGTGACGCGGCATGTCAACTAAAAGAGAATATATATTTTTTAGTTTAGCATTTTTGCGGGAAAAAATAATTGAGTGATTTTAATAGTTAGAAAAAATCAAATATAATTTTAATTAATAGAAAATTTTCAAAACATAAATAAATATTTAAGAAATTAACTCAATCAGAACATTACTTATATATAATGTTTTATATATGTGAGCAGGCTAATCTTTGTAGAGAGGCAAGACTCAAGAGAGTCTACACAAATAGAAAAAATATTATTCATTTGTTCTTATAGATAAATAATTAATTTGTATAGTTTTAAATATATAAATTTAATTATTTTAAATTTAATTAGTTTATCTTATAATCCTTTTTAGTCTGTTTCATAAAGAATGTTTTTTTCTTTTTTCGACAAGTGATCGTTAATTTGGACTTTTTCATTTGGTATATTAAATAAAATTTTAATTAGTTTATCTTGCTCTTCTATTCACCACTTACACTTGGTCATTACTAACACAATGACACATCATCATAGCTCTTTTCTAGTGCTTTCTAGTGAAGGTATACTCTAACTCAGCTTGACTTGTGTCACGACCCAGACCGTCGTGATTGGCACTCACACTAACTCTTCGATGGGAGAACCACTACTACAACCCAAACCAAGCAACTAAACCAAAACTAAGGCATTTAAGTATATGAAAGCAGAAACAATAACTAAAAATTGAAGTACCCATAAACTTCAACAAAAGATCTAACAACTAACAATGTAGAAGAATTAACCTAGAACCTCAAAGTCAATGTCCCAAAACATCTAAAGTTCAACAAGTCTAAACAAGAAGGGATTCAACCCCAATCTAATGAACTAATCAACTAACTAGAACATAGTCTAAGTCCGGAAATGGTGGACATAGACGAAAGACAATTTCATGGCAGCTCGGAAGAATTAGCTCACCCTTGAATTTGAACGATCACTGATCTTCTAAACGAGGTCTGTCAGTAGCCACTTGAAGATGCCCTGTACTCAACAAAAATAAGAGCAAGTGTAGTATCAGTACACAACCACAGTGTACTGGTAGGATCACGCGGCTATCCCACTAGTGCAACATAAACAAGTCACGACAACATTATAATAACATGCATATATATCACGATATACAATATTATCAACATTTACGAACAACGAACAACTTCACATTTATATCAAATCATTGGTCCTCTTATGGAACCCAAACCCAAAAAGTTAGCATACCGTAATGTGGTATCCGATCCCATAATTATGTCGGAACGTGGCAACCGATCCCATAGTTATGCCAAAATGTGCAACCGATCCAAGTTAGTTATACCGGAACGTGGCAACCGATCCATTTAACACACAATCACAATCACAAGTATATCATCAAGATCATACATTTAAGTCATGATTTCATGGAAATCATCATTCATCTATCTCATTTGCAACAAGTGTGATCATAATTGCAACATTCATACATATACAAGTATCATAATGAAGCAAGAACAAGCATACATCACACAATCATAGAATCACAACCATCACCTATCTCAAAACAAGCTTGAAACCCTAAGAAACTTGATCCTTCCCTTTTCGGATTTGTTCCACTTGTTCTTGGTCTACAAACAATCAATATAATATGGGAATCAATAAACAATCACTAATTACCCGAATTACTAACAATTCTATGAACCCAATATCATACCCATGATCCCAATTATCCAATTTAGGGTTGTTTTCACCATAGAATCTATAACAAAATCCTCCCCCATCAATATTCACCCATTCTATTACGTTCTACGACTCAGAAAATGGATTCGGGGAGTGAAAAGCTTACATTTAGCCTCAAGAATGGTGAAAATGAGTAGGAGTCGCCTAGGGTTTGCTCCTTAGCTCTAAAAGTCAAAAAGTGCATAATGAGGTTGTTTAGGGGTTTATTAACGACTTTAATTCGCGCTGAGCCCGCCATAGTGGTCGCCACCCCACTGTAGTGGCCCCTCCAGAGCGGCAAATCCCAGTGCCAAAGCGGGTTATGCGAGACACAGAGCTAATTCAGGAATATCAAAATTCCCATTTCACAACACACCTCTAACCCACGACGGTCAGAAAATACCCTTTACGCTAAGATTAATTTTGGGAGTTCTACTCATCCGAATTCAATTCCGTAGAGTCGTACGGATTCTTTAATGAGTTATCTAACTACTCATGTAATCAAAATCATAAATGATTCACTCGATTGTTACCATATTTCCTTACACCTCAAAGACTCCAATTTCGTCCAAATCTGGACTAGGTTGGGAAAATCCAAATACTACGAAAAAGTTTTTCAGCCCCAATTTTTCTCCCGTTGGCTTTTCCATAACGATGTGAATAGGTCATTACAATAGATACCAATTTACCCATCACTCATCCCCGAGTGATGAAACTTAGGAAAGTAGGCTAAGGAAGGAATGAAGTAGTACCTGAATCGATGAACAATTAGGGATACTTGTCTCGCATGTCCTTCTCAATTTCCCAAGTAGATTCCTCAACTGGACGATGCTTCCATTGAACTTTCACGGACTTAATCTCCTTGGTCCTCAATTTGTGCACATAATGATCAAGAATTGCAATTGGTTCCTCCTCATATTGGAGGTCCTTGTCTAACACAATTGAGTCACATTTAATGATATAATCCGTGTCACCATGATACCTCTTCAATATGGACACATGAAATACCGGATGAACACTTGATAAATTAGGAGGTAAAGCCAATCTATACACTACCGGTCCCACACATTCAAGAATTTCAAATGGACCAATGTATCTAGGACTTAGCTTACCATTCTTACCAAATATCATCACCCCTTTCATGGGTGATACCTTAACAAGAACATTTTCACCGAATTGAAATGCCATGTCTCTTACCTTATGATCCGCATACTTCTTTTGTCTACTATGGGCTGCTAAAATCTTATCTTGAATACTCCTCACCTTATCTTGAGCATCCTTCACTAAATCAACCCCCAATGGTTTTACATCTCTAGCCTCAAACCATCCTATGAGTAATCTACATCCCCTCCCATAGAGTGCCTCAAATGGTACCATATCAATACTGGAGTGATAACTATTATTTTAGGAGAACTCACCCAAAGGTATGAATTTATCCCAATGCCCTCCAAAATCAAGCACACATGCCCTCCACATATCTTCTAATACTTGAATAGTCCTCTCTGACTGTCCGCCTGTCTGTGGATGGAATGTTGTACTAAAAGTGAGTTGTGTGCTCAATTCATCATGCAATATCCTCCAAAACTTGGATGTGAATTGGGTACCACGGTCTGAGATGATAGAGAGGGGCACCCCATGCAACCTCACTATCTCTTTCACATAAACTTTAGCCAATTGTTCAGCATTATAATAAATTTTTACCGAAATAAAATAGGCTGACTTAGTCAATCTATCAACCACTACCCAAACAGAATCAAACTTCCCCAAAGTCTTGGGAAGACCAACTACAAAATCCATGGCTATTCTTTCCCACTTCCATTCCGGAATTGGCATTCTTTGAAGTAAACTTCTAGGCCTTCGATGTTCATACTTCACTTGTTGACAATTTTGACACTTCGCCACAAACTCCGCTATGTCTTTCTTCATGCCCGGCCACCAATAAATTCACTTCAGAGCTCTATACATCTTTGTCACACCCGAATGAATAGAATATCGCGAACCATGAGACTCTGCCAATAATTTCTCAATTAAGTCATCTACTCTAGGATCACATATTCTCCTTTTAAAATTGAGTACTCCATCCGCATCAAGAGTGGTCTCTTGTGCCTTACCCATTGCAGACTTCTTTCTAAGTTCCTCCAAATTAAAATCCTCAAATTGTTTTGCCTTCATCTCTTCAATGAAAGTGGCCCTTACCTCAATACTAGCTAGCACCCCACCTCTTTTTGAGATGCCCAACTGCATGAACTTAGACTCTAAGGTCTGAATTTCTTTAGCCAAAGTTCGCTTGGCCTAACTTAAGCAAGCTAAACTACCCATACTCACCGGTTTTCGACTCAAAGTGTTTGCCACCACATTAGCCTTGCCCAGATGATATTGGATGGTCACATCATAATCTTTAAGTAACTCCATCCACCTTCGCTGTCTCAAATTCAGATCCTTTTGAGTGAACACATGTTGCAAGATATGATGATCAGTAAACACATCACACTTAACACCATAGAGATAATGCCGCCAGATCTTAAGAGCAAACAATACCGCTGCCAACTCCAAATCATGTGTTCGATAATTCCTCTCATGCACCTTCAATTGACGCGAGGCATAAGCTATAAAATTCTTATCCTGCATCAACACAACTCCCAAATCAGGATGTGAAGTATCACAATAAACAATAAAATCCTTACCTTCAATCGATAATGCTAGAATAGGTGCGGTGGTCAAATGAGTCTTGAACTTTTGGAAGCTCTCCTCACATTTTTCAGTCCATTCAAATGGTACTTCCTTTTGGTCAAATTAGTCAAGTGAGTGGCAATAGAAGCAAAGTTCTTCACAAATCAACGATAATAGCTAGCGAGCCCCACAAAACTCCTAACTTCCATCACAGAGCTAGGGCTAACCCAATTCTTAACGGCCTTAATCTTCTGGGGATCTACCATTACCCCTTCTTTTGAAACTACATGCCCCAAAAATGCAACTGATTTCAACCAAAAATCACACTTAGAAAATTTAGCATATAGCTTTTGCTTCCCAAGAACACGCAAAACACTACGAAGA
>JAJOOS010010218.1:0-55316 GCA_029582725.1 Solanum chiquidenum | reverse complement strand
TAATATAAGGACAACAATTTCCTTTCTTCTACCAATATTGTAAAAATGACCTTTCATTTGCACTTTTGCAATGACTTTTCATTTTCCCTCCAAAATTGGTTCCCCCATTTTCATTGGTTCTTCCACTTTCTATTTTCTCTTTTTTATTTCCCATTCACACCTTGCTAAACCCAACAGCAAGTGTGTCGTGTCTTCCTTGTCTAATCACTCCTCCCCATTGTTATTTCGGGCTATCTTTATCTTTCCTCAAGTCCACCATAATCAATCTCTCATACCTCAAAATTGAGATGTTTGTGCATCTTCTCTTTGACTAATCGAAATTAACTAGAGATTATTTTTTTTAGGGATTAAAAGAGAAAGAAGGAGCAATTTTTTTTTAAAAATAAAATAGTATTGCTTCAATAAAGCACTTTTTGTCATACCTTTTTAGTTAAATTTACAGCGTTGCTACTGGATTTAATAGAATAACATACTTTAAATTATTTAATTGAAAATTTATTAGATTGTTGTATTCAATTATTCATCATTTATTTTCATTTAGCCCAGAATTTTTATTTGATATTAAACTTTGATCATATTTAAGGTATATTAATATTTTCTTCTACATTTTTATGGTTTTGGGTGATAAATTAGTAGAAATGTATGATTGTTTGTCATGGTGATAAAATTCATAAAATGCTCTCACACGTAATGGTGATAAAATTAGCTCATGAGACATAACTTGTTTAATCTTACAAATTTTGAATTAATTCCTCCATTTATTAGCCCAATTAATTTTAATTCAACCCATAAAAAAATTGAGATGATATGTAGTCTAAATTGACTTCGAAAAAATATTGTCAAATAATTTTCAGAAGTATTTATTTTCTTATTTGATATGTTATATATAATTCTAATAAGGAAGAAAAAAATAAGAGAATACATAAAAAAATACTCTCTAAACTTGGCAACCCAACTTACTTTAGCACTAAAACTACACAGACGTTTAAATACCCGCTTTAACATCTTTGAAGTGATTTTTTTGCCACCCTGAGATTATAACATCTCTCTCACCCGCCACATCATAGCCAACTAAGTGCCACATCATAATCATGTAGGCACCACGCCATTAATTTTTATTCTTTTTTACTTATTCACCATTTTTTCTTAAATACCTTTTAAAATTAATTACATCAATCAATTAATTTATAAATGTATACCCCTGCCCCTCCCTCTCTTTCTTCTTCCTTGTTGTTCACCATTTCAACCTTCAATACTTTTTTTTCTTCTTCACTAAAGCATTATCTTCTTCAACCCTTCCCACGAATTTACCCTCTTGGAGAATGAATTTTTTTGAAAGCCAATTTTTTCTTGACAACTCAAATAAGAAATGAAGATTGCATAAGAAAGTTGATTAAAAAAAATATAAATTCTATGAGAAATGTTCGAATGGATCTAGAAATTAAAATGGGTTACTCAAAATTCAAGAAAGTTTACATTTGCGAAATCGATATCAATAATATAGAGTGAATTTGATGTCAATAAAATGACATTGATATTGAATTTTATGAATTATTAAGGAACTAGTAAAATAAAAATAGTGGATAGGGATTTGGATGAAGATGGAGGAGGATGTGTGTCAATAGAAAAAAAGGTGTATTGATGAAGACAACAAAATGAAAAGAAAAAATTTAAAGAAGTTAAAAAGGGGACCCACAAATTCATTTACATCTAAATAAGAAAATTTACATATGTTTAGAGAGTTAATATATCAATAAAAGCTATTTAAAATATTATTTATATATTGACCAATAAAAAAAGGTCATGTGTAAGAATTTACAAAATTCACCTCTTTTTTTTTCAAACTCTTTTAGGGGATTCGACTCTTCTCCATTTCCCTTTTCTCCATTTTCCCCTAGTTCTAATCTTGATTAATGACATATGGCATAGATCAAATTTAATGGCTAAGATTTAATATATTAAAATATATCCCTAACCCTGGTATAGATAATAAATATATTATTATATCAATAAAAAATAGTCCTATTATTTCTCCCTTTTTCTCCTTATTCCCTCGAAATTTGATTGTTTCTCTCTTTTTGATTTTCCTTACATTTAGATGCCGATGGTTTGATAACAAATATTTTCTGGGCTGATGCTAAAATGATAAGGGTTTTCAGATTTATGAAGAAGTTGTACCGTTTGACACAACATATAGAACATATAAGGAGTATCGTCCATTAGCATTGTTTGTTTGGATTAAATAATCATAGGGAGATGGTTGTATTTGGTGTTGCCCTTTTATATGAAGAGAAATAGCTGAAGCATTTGAATGACTTTTTTATGTATTTTTTAGAGCTATGTCGGCAACAATTTTTTTTGGAGGGAATATGGAGAAAAGAGAGAAACAATCGGACTTGGAGGGAATAAGGAAAAAGAGGAGAAATAATAGGACTATTTTTAATTGATATAATAATATATTTATTATCTAAATCATGGTTAGGGATATATTTTAATTAATTAAATCTTAGTCAATCTATGCCATATGTCATTAATCAAGACTAGAACTTGGGGAAAATGGAGACAAACGAAATGGAGAGGAGTCGGATCCACTTTTAGGAGAGAAAACTCGCTCTCTCTGCCATGTCACTCCTTAGGGGGATTTAAATCAATTGAAAGATGCCAAGGGAGTGCCCATGTAGTTTAAGTGCTAAAATAAATTGTATTGTCAAGTTTAAGTCATTTTTTATGTGTTTTCTCAAAAAATTATTTTATTAAGTCTCAGACATTTATAAAAAAAAAATCAACTAAAATTTAATAATAATTGGATGAATTGGGTTATGACCCGCATTTTACCTCAATCAATTTTAATTCAAATAGCTTTTGAGTATCTCAATAATCCATCTATTTATTAACTTTAATTCATTTTGATTAATCTTAATTTAACACAACTCACTTATTTGACACATCTATTCATCCGAATACTGTTGAGGAGAGTTAGACTTTAAATCACATAAAATTTGATGAAAAAAATATATGATCACGTAATAACTTTTTTGCCATTTGAGTGTAATGCAATGAATGGGACTTGTCACTAAACCTCAAAGTTCAATTCTATTTTATGATAATAATTTAAAGGCATGAACCTCATAAGTCATCTAATTCAATATTTTAGAATAATTGTATATTATAGTCGGATATAATTAATTCATCATCACCAAAATTGAAGTACAATTTCAAAAATTAAATATCTAATATAGTCTTAGAATTTTGTCACATATCACACAGACTATAAACATGCATGATGTTGGTGAGAAATAAAATTGACGACATAATTTTTTTCTATTTGAGGTGAATTGCATTAATTATGAATTTATTACATAACTCAAAATACTACAAAAATAACTAACTATACTTTGAAGATTTCACATGATTATCATTTATTATAGTCAAGTGTGATGCAACACAGTCTAACCTGATTTAATTATAAATCACAAAAGTCAAAGAGTATAATTTAAAAAATTAAATAACATCTTTTTTAGTCTTCGTCGATATAAATTCCATTATATCCCGAATTTACAAATGAATGAAAAGGGAGTTGTTTAGATATAAATAAATGAAAGTGCTAAATGGCCAGAAAATTTGGCCAGAATTTGGTCAGAAAATTAAAAAAATTATAATATTTTTTTATTTTAAAATAAATTAATCTTTTTTCCATTTTTTAGTTAAAATGTATTAAACTTAAGAGGGTAAAATAACATAGATAAAATATCATTCTGGCCAAATTTTCTGGCCAAAAAAGATTTTTCCTAAATTAAAAACAACCAATTGTTTAGTGAAAAACTCCTCAATTAATGTACGAATTTTTTGAAGTAATATAGTTTAAAGATGTCATAGTTTTATAAAAAAAAATATTAGTCAATAATAATTGTATGGATAATTCTTCATGTCGAGTATGAGTCATTTTTTATATATATAAAGTATAAACTTATGGGTCAAACTTACATTTAAAAAATATATTAAAATTATGATTTAGTAAAAACTCCAAAATAAATTGAGTATTATAATTTTAAAAATTAAACATCTACCAGTGCTTCTTATCTTGTTCATATAACTTTATTGGATCTAATTTTGCAAATAAATGAAAAGAATATTTTAATATGAAAAAAAATCAATCACCGATGAAAAACCTCTTCCATTATTATTTGATTTCTTAGAAGTAATATTGTTTCAAAAATGGAAAAAACTTACTTATGTATAATAAGTTTACAATGTGGATTACAACGTCGAAATTTAAACGTTCAACAAGTTTAGTATTTTATTGTAAATCACATAAACTCATATTAATACCTTAATACATATATTGGTGAAAGAGATCTGGCCATCTAAAAAAAAATCCATTTTGAAATGGATTACATTGACCACAAATTTAGAACTTAACTAAAAATACTAACAAGAAAATCAATTGTTCTTTCGGGGGAAATTAGTAAATCTTATAATTTAGTCATATTAATATAGTGTGATCCAAAATAGTTTAATTTCTAATCATAAAAGTCAATAAGAATAATTTTAAATTTTAAAATATTCAATATCGTCTTTAATGTCCAATAAACATGAACTCCAATACATCTTAATTTTTCAAATATACATAAAAATATATATTTTAAATTCGAATAAATTGACAATCAATTGTAGCATATGTTGTGCTTTTTGAGTAATATTTTTGTGAATTGGTATTGTTTCGTGATGATTTTTTTTTAATTATACGTAATAATTGTATAATTACAAATTTAATGCATAAATCATATGCTTATTGATTACTCAAACACATTTGTTTGTGTTGTGTTAGATATTTATGAATATAGGGATACGGGTTTGAAATATACCTCAACTTTGGTCGAATTTGTTGTTGCGATACTAAACTTTCATGAGGACCTATTACCTCCCTAGACTATTTAATACCGTATTTTAAACATATATATTGCCCACGTGGACATAAAAAATAATGCAAGATTATAAATAGTAATGTGTCCACGTGGGCACTTTAAAATACATTATTAAATAGTTCAGGGGGTAAAAACTACGGTATTAAATAGTCTTGGGAGGTAATAGGTCCTCATGAAAGTTTAGTATCACAACAGCAAATTCGATCTAAGTTGGATATTTTTCAGACCTTTTATCCCACAAAGATATGTATATCTCGTCATCTTATTTGCTTGTGAATTACTTATTTTTATTTAATGTATCAGTGGAACCAACTTATTTTTAAAATATGTATAATTCAACTTGTTTCTAGCTATTGATTTAAGTTTGAGGAGGTTTATTGCCTTGTTTAAAATGTGAAGGGAGTATCATTTTCCAAACTCAAAATATTAAGGGATAAAGTTTTTCTTTTTTATAACAAATTTAGTTGAGTGATTTTATAAGGGAAGAGTCATAAATTGAGTATTTTTATTGATACAAAATAAAGTTAAATAACTTTGAAACATAGTTCTTCATAGTTAAAATGACTAATGAAACATTAAGTAATGTATTCAATTACGAAAATTCGAGTTCTTTGCATTTTGCTCCCCTGACATGTACACCTTTTGGTGATTTAAATGTTCAACGATTTTACTATTTTATCACAAATCACATAAACTATACCAATATGTTTATCGATGGAAAGATATTTGACCGTGTAATTTTTAATTTATTTTCAAATAAATTACATAAATCGCAATTTTACCACTTAACCAAAATACTAGTAACAAAAATCAATTGCTCTATTTTGAAAAGTTAGTAAATCTTATAATTGCCGTCAATGTAACCTAGAGTAATGTAGTACGATTTAAAATCGTCTAATTTATTATCATGAAAGTTGATAAGTATAATTTTAAAATTATAAAGATTCAATGGTATCTTAATGTCTAGTTAGTATGACTTCAATTATCTCAAATTTACAAAAAAAAAGAAAAAGAAAAAAGGTTTATTTAACAATCAATCATTGTGTAAGTGGTGCTTTTTGAGTAATATCTAATTTTTTTCAAATTAATATTAGTTTGAGATAGAAATTTTACTTATAGGTAATAAATTTACTATGACAATTTCATTACATAAATCAAATATATGTTTATTAATAATCCAAGCACATTTGTTTGTGTTCTGTTACTTTTGAAAAAAAAAATTAAGAACAAGATTTTTGTCCAACTTGATATCGTAGTTTTAATTTATCAATGTTATATATTTACATTGTTACGATATATGTTTAATATCTAGTAAGTTACTTATGAATATCAATATATGTATATCTCGTCATGTTAATTGCTCGTAAATTACTTATCTCTTACTTAGAGCATGTTTGTCTTTGCTGCTAAAACAAAAAAAAAATTAAAAATTATTTTTTTAAAATGATTTTTCAGAAAAGTGCTAATGAAAAAATGATTTGTTTTTGGCTATTCATTTGAAAAATATTTTTCATAAGTAATTTGCGTTTGACTAATCTTTTCTAAATTAAAAAGTGTATTTGAGAGTCAAATATTAAAAATGATAACTATTAATGTACTTTTAATATAAAAAATGTTTTATAGATAGAAACTATTTTAAATTTCTATTATAAAAAATTTAATTAAACTTTATATTTTTAAAATTAAAATGTACATATATCAATATTATATCTTTTTTTGGGAGGGTTGAAATCTTTAATTGTTATTTTTTTCTCTTTTTTCTAACCTTGCAAAAATATTGTTATTATCATTTTTTCCTAATTCTTTATAATTTTGTAAAATTATATGTAAACTATAAAATAATAATATATAAACATAAATAAAAAATAAATTTCTTTAATGAAATTTAATCAAACTTATGAGATATGTTAATTAATTAATAAGAGATATATTGGTAAGTATGTATATATGAAAGGGATATTTTAGTCTTGAGAAAACTATATTTTTTGTTTCTGCTTCTGTTCTTTTTTTAAGAAGCAATTTTTTTTAGCTTCTTCCCAACAACAACAAAAATTGTTGCTACTTCTATTTAAAAGCGCTTCACTGATTTGTCAAACTCACTAAAAGTGTTTCTGGCCTCCCAACAGGAATGTCAAACAGACTTTTACTGTATTAGTGAAATCAATTTATACGCGCCACGTTGCATAATATTCCAATAATTAATAATTATTTGGTTTAGATTCGGATAAGATTTTCAGTGCAAAGTAAAATTATTATTTTTGTCGTCATGTAATTTGGTCGTACTCTATTACAATATTTACAAGTTTAGTTACCAAACTAATTAAGGAAACATAATTTGCACAAAAATGAGTGTAAATATATAATTGTGTTGAAATATATATTCTTTCTTAAGTAAATAGGCCACGTGCATTTTATAACCTTCACAAGTTATGACGGTAAAAGTTACTATAACTATAGTAATAAATCGTTAGTGGCGTTATAACGTTATCGTGCATGTTTTTTTTTGTTTTTACATAAACGCATATTATTAGGTTAAACTCCAAACTTAGAAGAAGATTATAAATATAACTCAAATCTTAAAACCTATTTATATAACTCAAATCTTAAAACCTATTTATATAACTCAAATCTTAAAACCTATCAATCAAATTGGGGGTAATAGATTGAAAAATAAGACCCACCGGGCATAACAAATGAAAACTTGGGCTCATTCATAAACTTGAAAATGTGTACACTTGTCACTGTATTTGAGCCCATTTCAAGACTTTTTCCTTTTTTGCCCCTCAACCAAATGTTTTGGACGATATATATGTGCAATAGTTTGATATTACTTATTAATTTATTAAATTAAGATAAAATTTAATTGATTTTTTCTCATTTTATCCCTACAATTAATACTCTTAAGAAAATATTATTAAAAAAATTAATTTAACCAGAAAATAATGGACCTTCATTAAATGTTTTGAATTTCATGAAAACTAGTAGTACTTACTTAACGTGGAATATAATTACAATAAAATCTCTATAAATTAATACTATATTATTAAAATTGTAAAATACTATTATTTTGTAGATGTATTAATTAATCAATATATTAATAAATATTAAGTTAAAGAATGTTTTGAAATTTAATGAATATACCTTGTTTCCCCCCCCCCCCCCTTAAAAACAATATAGACATACTTGCCCATGAGATGAAATTTATGAGCAAAAATAGTGGGATGTTGAAAAGGAAGAATAAACAACAATGAAAAATCAAAAGATTGAAAGAAAGAGATTGAATAGAGTATTGAAGTGTATATAAAAACAAATGATTTATTGGCAGGGTTTTTGATTTGAAATTATTGGGCAGCGTAATTTTTTGAAACATCAAGTGGTTTAGGACTTTTCTTAGTGATTTTACTTTAAAAGACATTTTGGGTGGAAAAAAATGAACAACAACACCCTTCTCAGCCCCCTCTAATTACGAAAATAACCCCAAAAGTAGAGTCATGCCAAATTCGTGCCTAAATAGTCGTGCCAAATATATTTATTGTTTTACTATATAACTCTTTGAATATAATAAATATATTGTCCTTAAAAAAGTAATAGATAAATTATTATAATTAGTGATAAAGGGTAAATTAGAAACTAAGTGTAAAATTATCCATTGATTTCATAAAGTGGACAAGTATAGTTGGACATCCCAAAATAGTATAGTGGACAACTATTGTTGGACGGAGATAGTAGTAAGTTACTTATGAATATGAATATATGTATATCTCTTCATTTCAATTGCTCGTAAATTTACATATGTTTTAGTTAATGCATCAGCGAAATCAATTTTTACGCGCCACGTTGCATAATATTTCAATATTTAATAATTATTTGGTCTAGATCCAAATCAGATTTTCAGTACAAAGTAAGTATTATTTTTTTGTCGTCATGTAATTTGGACGTACTCGGTTACAAAATTTGCGAGTTTAGTTACCAAACTAAACAAGGAAACATGATTTGCCTAAAAACTATAATTATGTTGAAATACATATTATTTCTTAAGTGATTAAGGCGCGTGCATTTTATAACCGTCACTGATTATGGCGGTAAAAGTTACTATAACTACAGTAATAAGTCG
The DNA here is from genome assembly GCA_029582725.1 of Solanum chiquidenum. Lineage (NCBI taxonomy): Eukaryota > Viridiplantae > Streptophyta > Magnoliopsida > Solanales > Solanaceae > Solanum > Solanum chiquidenum. The sequence continues at coordinate 46,277 of JAJOOS010010218.1, read as the reverse complement.
TTAGTTCCGTTATAACGTTATCTTGCATGCTTTTTTTACTTTTACGTAAACACATATTATCAGGTTAAACTCTAAACTCCGAAGAAGATCATAAATATAACTCAAAATCTTAAAACCTATCAATCAAATTGGGGTTAATAGATTGAAAAATAAGACCCGATCATAAGAAATGAAAACTTGGGCTCATTCATAAACTTGAAAATGTGTACAGTTGTCGCTATATTTGAGCCCATTTCAAGACTTTTTCCTTTTTTGCCCCTCAACTAAATGTTTTGGACGATATATATGTGCAATAGTCTGATATTGTAAGTACATATTTTGTGTAACTGAGGCCGCGTTACATAATATATAACAGCACCAACATTATTTTTATCAATTCATTTTTTTTCTGCCTCACCTCTTCGCTTTTTACCTCTTTGTTTCTCAAAACTTGTCTTCTGTGTTCTGTGTTGTAGTTCTGAGTCGGAGAGGAGGGAAAGAGAACAGGGGAAAGGGAAAAAGGGGCACCAAGAAAATGAATTGAGAGAATTTTTTTTATCTGATCTAAACCATTGGATTAACTCTTTGTTTGTGTTGATAGATCTGTTGTTGAGACTTTTGGCTTTTCATCCTCAGAAAATCTGAGGAAAATCTCAAAAGTGAGTTGTTTTGAAAATGGAAGCGGATTTTTTTCTATTTTTTCATTTTTTTTTCTTTGTTGATGTTAAAAAACTTCTTCTTGCTGTTCTGTTTTTTTTTTTTTTACAGGATGAAACGATTGAGAGATGATGGGTATGATAGCCCTTCATTTAAGCGGCCATTTGGTTCTAACCGAGGAGAATCGTAAGTTGTTTGGCTTGTGTTCATTTTGTATGTGATGATTTTTTTGTATGTACTTGTTTTTGATGGATTTTATTTTTTTGAATTTGTTGAATTCTTGGTAACTCTAGGTAAATCAGTGATTTCTAGTTGTTATATCTTATGTGTTGTGTCTAACTTTGTGATCAAAAAATGTTTAATGAATTAGAATTGGTTTATCATTTATTTATTTTATCAGTCAGAATTATCAAGCAGATATGAAAATAAAGATTGGATCTTTACCCATGTTGTTTTTGTTTGGGCGAGTCTTGTTTGCTTTTTTTTTTTGTCTGTTAGTTCATTTTTAGGGCAAAGGCTATAAACTTACCAACATAACCATTATTTATTTGGTTGTATCAAATCAAGGTATTAGTCAATTTTGAATGAACTATGAATTTGCTGAATTTCTGGTAATTCTAGGTAAATCAGTAAATTTTAGTGTTTCATCATGTGGTGTGTTGTGTGTGATTATGTTACCAGAAAATATTTGGATGCCATTTTCTGCTTTATCTAGTGTTTTAGGGTAGGTACTATCATTTTTCTTACATCACTCGAAATTATCAGGCACAATTGAAGATAAAGATTATCTTTATCCATGTTGCATTTGTTTGGGTGGGTTTAGTTTGCTTTTTGTTTATCTGTTAATTCATTTTTAGGGCAAATGCTTTAACTTAGCACCACATCCACTATTTATTTGGTTATATCATATCAACAGTTTTTTCAATTTTGAATGAACTACTATAAAAATCATTGGTTTGAAGTGGATGAGAGTATAATTTAACCTATTGGAGCATATGGGGAGGAGGTCTGTGACAATAAATTTGACTGGCAAATTTTGGCTGCGGTTCTCTGTGTAATGTTTTTCTTCTTTTCTTTTTTCCCGGATGAAGCTACAGTCCATCACAAGTTCCAGGAAGTGGTCCGGGTGGAGGAGGTGGTGGCAGCAGTGCTGGTGGAGCTGGTGCTACTGCTAATAACCCAAAGCTGACAACTGGTGATGCGTTGTCTTATTTGAAGGAAGTCAAGGACATGTTTCAAAGCCAAAGGGATAAGTATGACATGTTCCTTGACGTTATGAAAGACTTTAAAGCTCAAAGGTTTGCTACTTTAATTTGCCTAGTGCCATTTTCAATCCTATTCATAATTGGTGATTTATGTGGGACTTATCTCATAAGTCTATGATTTTTTCTTTGCAGAATTGATACTGTTGGTGTCATAGAAAGAGTAAAAGACTTGTTTAAAGGGCATCCTAGGTTGATCCTTGGATTCAACACTTTCTTGCCCAAGGGTTATGAAATAACCCTTAATGATGAAGATGAGGCTCCTCCAAAGAAAGTTGAGTTTGAAGAAGCTATTAGCTTTGTGAACAAAATAAAGGTTACATTTCTGCTACCTTCCAGTTTAAACAATAAAGGTCTGCCTTTTTCTTCTTTAAAAAACTCTAGTCCTAACTTACTAGGCTATTATTTCCTGCAGACCCGTTTCCAAAATGATGATCACGTTTACAAATCCTTCCTAGATATTTTGAACATGTATAGGAAGGAGCACAAGGGAATCGATGAGGTGTACCGTGAGGTAATAATTTTTTAAAATTGGGATACATTACATAGATATATTATAGATGATCTTTATGTTTTAATTTTTTTTACTATTTGCCATATCATATGTGTAGGTTGCCGTACTTTTTAGTGACCATCCAGATTTGCTAGATGAGTTCACTAGGTTCTTGCCAGATAATTCAGGAACTGCATCAGCAGCACAAACATCAGTTGGCAGGCCTTCATTCCATCGTTATGATGAGAGGAGCTCAGCTATGCCCATTCTTAGGCAATCACACATGGACAAGGTTTTCCTTTTTTGCTTTTTCTTTCCTGGTTGTTTTATTCATCTATTAGTGCTGGTTGCCCTACAACTATACTCACCTCCTTCAATCTGTTGTATCTGAAGCGCTTCCGGCGGGATAGGATTATTGGTCCTTATGCTGAAAGAGACCTTAGCATTGAGCGGCCTGATTTGGACAACGAAAAAACAATGATAAAGTTGCATAAAGAGCAAAAGAGACGTGCTGAAAAAGAGATCAGGGACAGAAGAACTCATGATCAGGATTATAAAGAACCTGATAATGAGAATAATGAAGATCTAAGCATGCAGCGTCACACTGATAAAAAGAAATCTGCTCAGAAGGTTGAAGAATTTGGAGGACCTCATGAAGATAAAGATGCCCTGAAAAGTGAGTGCATGATTACCATTGTCTGAATGTATGTGTTTGTTGTGCTGCATTAAAACTTCCACCATTAAGGGCTATGGTTTGTGATAAAACTGATTTGAAGGCCATCTATTTGCTTTGTGTTAATTCATGGTGAATTACAAGATCTCGTTCTTAACTACTCTAAAAGTTGCTAAATGTTCCCAATTTCTTTTCAGGCGGTTTTACTCTTCATTTTTGGTGTTCTTGATGTATGCATCTGTTTTCAGCGTAGGCTGTTGCTGAGTTTGATTATTAACCTTTTAATATAATTTGCTTGATTTTGCCAGATATGTATAGCCAAGAGTTCAGCTTCTGTGAAAAGGTCAAGGAAAGACTAAGAAGTCCAACTGATTATCAGGCTTTCTTAAAATGTCTTCACATTTATAGCACAGAAATAATTACAAGGACCGAGTTGCAAAGTTTGGTACGTCTATCATGCAATTAGTTTAATCCTTTTTGCTCCTATGTGATGGTAATCTTTGTTTATAATTTTTGCTATCTATGGTTTGCTTTGGTTCCGTTTGTTTTTTCCGTACACAGTATTGGTTGCTCTGCTGATGCTGCAAAATGGTTCTGATGGTATGCTAGGACTAGATCCATTATGCTAAACATATCCTCTCTTTTGACTGAAAAAAGGGATAAAAAGGTTCCCCTCTTTGTTGAGGTGGAAAATGAACTGAATCCCGGTTTTACTGGATTTTGTGGTACTAATATTTTTTAAATGATATACAAGTCAGTCTGGGATTTGAAAGCATGCTCATCTCAGGTTGCTGATCTGCTTGGAAAACATCCTGATCTTTTGGAAGGTTTCGGTGAATTTCTAGAGCGTTGCGAACAAGATGGTAAGTCTTGAAATTTCATGATGGTAAATCTGTTGAGCCACATATGTGAGTACATTCTGATTGGGTTCCTGCTTTACAGATGGATTTCTTGAAGGTGTTATGAGGAAGAGTAGGTGGAATGACGGGCATGCTTCCAAGTCAGTAAAGGACGATGGGAAAGACAAAGAGCCGAAGCGTGAGACTGATGGAACTAAAGAAAAGGACCGATACAAGGAGAAATACTGGGGAAAATCCATCCAAGAACTCGACCTCTCAAACTGCAAACGCTGCACGCCCAGTTATCGGCTTCTCCCTGATGATGTAGGACATTGGTCTATTGGTTTTCCTAATACGATCATAGATAGAAGAATCTCAATCTCTATGGATCATGTCTTGACACAGATTTGTTAATATCTTTATTCTGCAGTATCCAATACCTACAGCAAGCCAAAAATCAGACCTTGGAGCTCAGGTGTTAAATGACCATTGGGTTTCTGTGACTTCAGGGAGTGAGGACTACTCTTTCAAGCACATGCGCAGAAATCAGTATGAAGAAAGCCTGTTCCGTTGTGAAGATGATAGGTAAGTCCTTTCCTAAGTTAAGATCCCCCCACCCTCCCCCGGGGTTCAATCTCAGAGGAAGAGTCTTGTAAGCTACTGTTTTCTTGACAACTAAGAAGCAGTGAGCATAAATCATCTGAAGTAATTCTCTTGAAAATACTCTTTTGTGGTTTTGCTCTTGCATTTTGTCAGTGATGATTGGAGTTTTTTAATAATTCAGGTTTGAGCTAGACATGTTATTGGAGTCGGTGAGTTCAACTGCGAAGCGCGTAGAAGAGTTATTGAATGCCATTAACGATAATTCAATTGGCGCGGCATTCCGTGTTGAGGACCACTTTACAGGTTTGTCAATGTTGACTTAGACGTTAGCAGGCTGCTTTTTCACCATTCAGTTTCAGTCTCTTACATTAAAAATACATAACTATGTAGCTTGTTGATAAACAAATTATTTTACATTTTGTAGTCTTAAACTTAAGATGCATTGAGCGAATCTATGGTGATCATGGTCTGGATACGGTGGATATTCTGCGTAAAAATCCATCTCATGCGCTGCCTGTTATACTGACCCGCTTGAAGCAGAAACAGGAGGAGTGGACCAAGTGTCGCACAGATTTTAACAAAGTTTGGTCAGAGATCTATGCTAAGAACCATTATAAGTCACTTGACCATCGAAGTTTCTACTTCAAGCAACAAGATTCAAAAAATCTTGGCTCAAAATGTAAGTCTAGCATTTGTTTTATATGTAATGATCTTGCTTTGGCCGTGGTCTGTTTCCTCTGTTTCTTTTCTACGTAATTTTAAGTAACCCTCAGGTCTTATGGAGCTGAAAGATGGTATTTCAGTTGATGATTGCATCACTTAATGTGTGTTCTTCTTCAAATCTTCCTCTTCCTGACATTAGTTTTACTTTTTGTTGTTACCAACATCATCAGATTTGATGAAATCTCATTCCTCCGAATCATGTTTCAAGCTTTGGTTATCATACTTTAACTCACTGCATTCATGCTGGCCTTTCTATCTGCACTTTTTTCATGTATATAACTTCCTCCCCTTCTTTGCTGGAGCTCGGGGATTTCTCAGTTCTGCTTTTCTTTTCCAAGAGACACTTCTAGGTTAAGTAGCACACTTTTGACACAGTTCTTTGGATTTTTGATTCTACTTTTGCACGTCTTAGGATGTCACTATGAGTTTCGCAGAAGGAAAGTACAGTATGGACATTTCATGAATAGTTGGTGTATCTATCTTCAATTGGGCAGTTTCTGTGGTTCTTGTTTTTTAACTTCCATGTTTTCGATTAACAGCCTTACTAGCGGAGATCAAAGAAATTAAGGAGAACAAGCAGAAAGAAGACGACATGATTCTTTCTATTTCCGCTGGAAGTAGACATCCTATAACACCAAATCTTGAATTTGATTATACTGACTCTGAGCTTCATGAAGACTTGTACAAACTTATCAAGTATTCGTGTGAAGAGGTTTGCTCCTCCAAAGAGCAATTAGATAAAGTACTGGGGTTATGGACCAACTTTGTTGAGCAAATCTTGGGTGTTCCTTGTCGTCCTCATGACTCAGAGGCTACTGAGAATGATGTCTTATTGAAGCCGCATGGCCCAAAAGTTGATGGAACTAGCATTGGTGAAAGTGATGGCAGTCCTAGTGCAGATGCTACTACTAGGAATTGTAAACAATCAAAAGTTATCATCAACAGAGATGGTAATGCTTCCCCCCTACGAGTAACTCCTTCTAGGACAAGCTTTGCAAATGCAGATGCTCTCCCCAAAGAAGATGGTTTGCCAGTGATTGGTGAGCACCTAACTAGTTCTGATGCAGCTCCTGCTATGGGAGCAGATACTGTTCATGGAAGAGTGGAAATAACTTCAGGTATATATGTACCTCACCAAGTCTAAACCTGTTCCAATATCTCAAACTGTTTGCTTTTTAGCCAAAACATAGAATAGCTGATGCTTTTTTTAATCCAGGGCGTGGCGCAAGACAGGGTAATGGTGCTTCTGATGATGGTCAAGTATCCAAGTCTAACATCGATAATGTGCCAGCATCGGAGGTATGAGACTCTGAATTGTGTCAATTTTGGTTGGTGCTAATCATCTCGACTACTTATCATTAAGGCATGATTTTTCTTTGTGAGACAGAGTGATACTTCAAGATCGATTCCGTTGGGTAATGGAGGGTTTGCAGAAGGCTCTACAATTAATGGGTACAATGATGATTCAGCTGATCCCTGTAAAAATGAGAAAGAAGAGGGTGAGTTATCACCTAATGGTGATTTTGAAGAGGACAATTTTGTTGCCTTTAGAAGTGGTGCCTCACACAATGGAAGTGTGCAATATCAAACCAGAGGTGCTGAAGAGATCGGTTCTCAGGATGCTGCTGGTGAAAATGATGCAGATGCTGATGATGAAGATAGTGAAAATGTTTCTGAGGCTGAAGAAGATGTTTCTGGCAGTGAGTCTGCTGCTGATGAGTGCTCTCGAGAAGAGCACGAGGAAGAGGATGACGGAGAGCATGATGAACTTGATGGTAAAGCTGAGAGTGAAGGTGAGGCTGAGGGGACGAATGAAGCACACTATGCTGGAGGTGATGGCAATGTGTTGCAAATGTCTGATCGGGTTTTGCTTACTTCAAAGCCACTTACAAAATATGTGGCTTCACCTGTATATGAGGGAGTGGTGAAGTACCCACGGGTATTCTATGGAAATGAGACATTCTATGTGCTTTTTAGGCTACAGCAGGTAAGGAGATTCACCTTCAAGTTCAATTTTCTAGTTTACAGTGGTTAAATCTGAAGCCCCCTCTTTTTTCTAGATTCTATATGAAAGGTTATTATCAGCAAAGCTGAATTCAGCATCGTCTGAGTCAAAATGGAGAACTGGAAAGGATACTGGTTCTATTCCCTATGACAGGTAGGTTGCGATTCTTCTTCGCTTGCAGTTATACTAGCCTTTCAGTAAGTTTGTTTTTGAGAACAATGGGTATGCTTGCAGATTCATGAGTGCGCTGCATAGTTTGCTTGATGGTTCTGCAGAAAATTCAAAGTTCGAGGATGATTGCCGATCAATCATTGGAAATCAGTCATATGTGCTATTCACGTTGGACAAATTGATATATAAGCTGGTCAAACAGGTGTCCTTGTTCTCCTCTATCTAAATTTGACTTGGGGTGCTACTACTTGGTATTCTTTGAATGTAATTTGGTTTTTTTGCTTCAGCTTCAAACAGTCTCGAGTGATGAGCTGGACTGTAAGTTGCTTCAGTTATATGAATATGAAAGATTAAGGAAACCTGAGAAGTTTGTTGATTCAGCTTATTATGAAAATGCTCATGTCCTCCTCCAGGAGGACAGCATTTACCGGTTTGAATGTGTAAGTTTCTGAGTAGTTATGCCCCTTTTTCTTCAATTTCTGTTGAATATGCTGAAGTTGAAGTGCAGTAAAAAAACTGTTTTTTTTTTTGTGTTGTAGACGTCTTCGCCTACCCGTCTGTCCATCCAGTTGATGGATGATAGAGGTGACAAGTCTGAAGTAGTTGCAGTTGCTGTAGATCCCAATTTTGCAGGTTATCTGCACAATGATTATCTGTCAGTTAAACATGGGAAAAAGGAGTCTTCTGCAGTTCTGCTGAAGAGGTAATTACGCAACTATCTAATATTCAGTTTAGAAATGCAGCGCATCAGTCTCAAGTACCAAGTTCTAGGATATATATAGATAAACTAAGCGGACAGAGATTCTTTTAGAGAGGATGATGGGGACACTCATCAGTCTGCTCTGTGATTGAGTGCTAATTTGACTTGCCACCCATTGCTTTCCATGTCTGATCGTTTTGTTTCCATAATCCACAGAAATAAGCGGAAACGTGCCGACAATGATGAATCAGCTGCTTTGTGCATGGCAATGGAACATGTTATTCTTGTAAATGGTCTGGAATGCAAGATGGCTTCAAATTCATCGAAGGTAAATGAGTTTTATTCCTGTTCACATCATTATGTCATCCTGATTTCTTGTCCACTTCATTAATACCCAACTATACTTCTTTTGCTGAATTTTTTTAATAATAGTTCACTGAAGATTCCTCCTTTGACATGATAAATCCTTGCAGATATCATATGTGCTTGACACAGAGGACTTCTTTTTCCGCCAGGGTGGTAAAAGAAGAAAAGTTTCAGCTGGCAGATTGTCATGTGCTTACCAGGCTAGAGTAGAACGGTTCCATCGTGTTCTGGTGTCATCTTTATGATGATACATGGCCTTGGTCAACCAGGATGTTGAACAAGGTTTAGACCATTGCTTTAAAGTAAATTCACATTGTGGGATTTAGTGTCACTTCAAAGAACATCTTTTTTAGCCGACTCCAACAGGTTTCTATACTCCAGTATTGCTTGGGTTATCGGTCCAACTACTTACTTGGCCAATTGGTCGAATGCTTTGATACAAGGATTCACGAGTGTGAGCACATGTCAATGACATTTGAGCCATTCTTTTGTAAATATGGTTTTCCGCCATAAATTATATGTTGTAAGCTGTGTTAATTAAATCTGCTTGCTTGGGATCACAAAGGCGCCATATTTCGTTTCCTCCTCGGGAGTAAACTCTGCGCCAGTGTCCTGTTAGCTGATCAAGTTCTCTAGCAGCTAGGCTTCCTGGATTATAGTGATAAATTAGTTGAATCTAGTAAAAGGTGAAAAGGCTTTATACAGTGGGGTTTGTTTGCCCTGGCTTTGTACAGAGCATACATTTGGATTCCTATACTTCTTGCTGCAAAATAGAAGTTTTATTGCCTTGTTCACAAAGGCCTTTTCATTCAAAATGTTCATCTGTTTATTGGTTCTTTTCTTTTTTTGCCTTGGTATTCCCAACATATATAATAATATTGCTTTTGACTGCCACATGATCTGTGATGATTCATACGTTCAACTTTTTTGGAATTGAGGCATAGTAATTGTTGACTCCATAGAGGTTCTCTAACTCTACCGCAATTTTCTCTCATATGAGGAGGTAATTATCACTAATACCAATCAGGGTTATGGTATGATGAATATGATCTTCTTCTTTTTATTTTTTATCAAAGATCTTAAATGCTTCTTCCGTTTTATGCGGAATGAAACTGAGGTCGATAGGGATATCGGATACCAGAAAGGATATCGGAATAAAAAGCTGTCACTGTTATTTATTTGTTTGATGCTTTTTGTTCACTCGATTTGCACAAGAAAAATCCAATAGAATATGGCCGTGCCCACAAGGTACTTTCTGTTCGAAAGGGACAACAACGATAAAAATAAATGCTGTTCATTGTTTTTACGGAAATGAGTTAAAATGTTTTCAACGTATTAGAAATGAGTTAAAAATATTCTTCTTTCACTTATTGGTTACATATTTATATAATATATTATAATTGTGCCGTTAATTGAGGACAATTTTTAAGCTTAAAAATATCGGTAGGGGTAAATTTGATTAGATAGGTGGAAGGAGAGCATTTTTGAGTCCTTTTTAATACGTTAAAGACATTTTTTATTCAATAGAAGAAACAATGATATTTTTAACAAATTCTTTTCTCCCAACAAATTTAAACCATGTAGCGCTCATAAACGATTTAAAAAATTTCTCATCTGTCCGGTGCAATAAAAAAAAGTTGGAGAAGACTAAGTGAAACGAATACATTTCTGTTCTTTTTTTCTTTTTGGCTTTTCATTAGAGCTGTCAATATGGGTTAGCCCACCCCATGCGGGCTAACCCACACAGGCTTTGATATTTTATGGGTCAGGTCGGGCTAGCCCATTTTTTTGTGTGGGCTAGAAAACGGCCGGCCCAGCCCACAAGTATGTGGGCTACAGGCTTGTCGGGCCAGCCCACTTTTTTTAAAATTATATTTTTTTATAATTATTAATATAAATTATAAATTATAATTTAAAAATATTATCATAAATATCAACAAAACAATATTACATGGTGTTAATGTTACTGCTTGTTAATCAAATCCACAAATAAATTTTTCTTTATAATATTTATTAAGATTTTTTCAAATAAAAGTATAAATATCTAAATATAATTATTAACCTAATTGTTTTGTCACATTAAAACACAAAAAATGTGACAATAATCCAACCATAAAAAAGTTAAAAATTAACTCCTTTAAAAAATCATGAAACTTATGGCATATCTAACACAACATGAAATCTATGGCGTATCCAACACTTCATGATCATCTTCATCAAGCATATCTGAATCAGCTTGTGGCAAGGTTGTCTTAATATCTTCATTTTCATATGCAATTTATATGTGATTTCAATTAGTTAAATATTAAATAGATTTTGAGTTTGGACTCTCTTTCATTTTAAATTTTAATATTATATTATATTTTTTTAATTATTTTTATTTGGCCCACGGGCCGGCCCTACCTATATTTCTCAAGCCCTACAAATCAGCAGGCTTATTCAGGCCGGGCTAAAAAGCCCTTTTCTTAAATGAGCTCCAAAAATCTTAGCCCAGCCCTATTAAATCCCGAGTTAGGCCAGGTTGGCCCAACGGGCCTAGCCCATATTGACAGCTCTACTTTTCATATGATATTTTATAAATATTAAAATTCAATTTAATTTGAATTCGTGTCTGAAAATCCCATATTAAAAAGTAAAAGTGTTTCCTTAAAAAACGTAATTTTATCATAATGAAGTGAAGCAAAACGAATAAAAGGAAATTATCATCTCTGTGCACACAGGCATGAGACAAACTGCGCCATTGACGTGGAGAGAATAATCACAAATTTTAGACCTACATATAGTTGACAAATAAGAAAAATGTACGCTCCACAATAGGAAATTAGCAAAAACAAATAGTGGTCCCTTGTCTAATTTTACATGTCTATATTTGACTAGACAATTTTTCAAAATAATAAATTTACTATATCACTCTTTAAATAAAATAAATTTAAAAATTACGAAAAAACATACTGAAAAATAATTATAATTAATAATAAATTAAGTGATAAATCATCTAAGTGAGTAACACAAAATCACCCCAGCGTGCATATAAACTAGTCAGAAATAATAGAAACGCCCATATATTTTGACTGAACATGCCAGTAAAAAATAAGTTATATTCAAATCACACATAAAATAAATATAATGGATTATTTTCTAATATCTCTCCAAATGTACTTTCTTTTTCTGTAGTTGGTATTTCTGTTTAAAAAATTGCTCGTGTTGTTCTAAAATGAGCAGAAACATTGAGGATACACACACGTACGTGGGCCAAGTTCTCACATAGGTTGATCTATTCTTAAGACTTCTATTTATGTCATGTCATTGCCTCAGTTCATATACTTTTTGTAAATTTAGACAAACATGATTGAAACTGTGCAAGCAAATTTTAGATGTAAGCGATTATTGAATTGTCATATTCAAATTTTTAGACATACACAATTTGAGTTTGAATTGTCAACTTCAAAAAAATTATATACGCGATTGAAGTTTGATATGGTCAATCAATTATGAACTTTTTTCACAGAAAGTCACTCAATTTATTTAATTAATTTTTTCAAAGGCCTCAACAAAATTAGTTTTAAATATAAGTTTCTTGTCAACAAATTATATTGAAAAAAATAAATTAAATAGTTTGAGTGACTTTGTAAGTGAAACACCTATAGTTAAGTGACTTTTTACGAAGACAACTCATAGTTAAGTGATTTATATGCAAAGAGCTCATAACTGAGTGGTCATCTGAGATATTATCTCATGTCTAAAGTTTCAGACATATATCTACAAAACTATAAAAAGTAGTTTATCTAAAGTTTCAAACATGCAAATTCAAAATCAGTAGTAGTTTATTCAAAGTTTGAACTACATGGCTTTGTTCCTATTATTATTTCTAAGTTTCTCTAAAAACATTCATATGATTTGAATTTACTTTTTAGACTCAAAATTCCTGAGAGACCTCTTCAAATTGCTATAGTGGTGATTTTCAAAGTGCGGTTTGATTTTATTCGCCCAAAAACAAGCTTGTTTATGGGTCCATGATTAATTAATCAGGTTTACGTATAATTATTACTCTCTTCATTCCATATTAGTTGATCATTTTTCTTTTTACATGTATATTAAGAAATCATAAATAAGAAGATAATTTTGTCAATTTACCTCTTAAAAAACTTTTTGAAATTTTACAAACTAATGTGAACCCTTACAATTAATTGCAACGGTAATATAGAAAAAATGTAACTAATATTTTCTTGATTTAATAAGATGGGTAACTAATATAAGACAATTATTTTTTAGTAAAATGATCAACTAATACGAAGACGGAGGGAGTATATAGAAATAGAATAGAAGGATGAATAAGAAAGAGCGGAAGGAGAAGGAGAGAACTGTAGCGGAGGAGACTAGGCAATTTTTTTAAAAGTTTATTTATCACCATTGATTACTAGTTAAATAATTTAAAAAAAATTAAATATAACTTAAATAACAGGATGAAAATTATGTACCACATAGATATATTATTTATATTAAAAAGGATTTAACTTCTAAATATAAATAACCAACACTTTAAAGTCATTTTCTCTAGCTTAATTAACACTAATACACTATAGTTAGAATGTTGTGTACAGATTAAAATCTGTCAAGTTTAAGGATCTTTGGCTATAGATTTTTCAAATAATATTTGGGGGGAAATTTAGCAAATAGTATTTGTCCATATAATTTGTCATTATTTGACAAATATCCCAAATTCTCAAATACTAGTTTTTTCTAGTGTTTGGGTCAAATCTCATTATTTGGGATCTTTTAAAAATTGAAATTTTACACCAAACTTTTATCTTTTACAAAATACCCTTTATAGTAGTTGTTTGCGTTGTATTACATAATTTTTTACGTGAACATCAAAGTAGTGATAAAATATTCAGTGAATATGAAAGTGATGATATGATTGTTGATGAAAATGATGAACAATCGGTTCAGGGTAACAAAGTCATGTGTTTTGTCTACTTCACAATGTATGGAATGATGCTTGTTGCACTCACTCCAAACTACCACATTGTTCCAGTGTCATGATAGATTTCTCATCTCAAGTTAATCAATTCAATGATCGGCTACTTGTTATATGTTGCAACGAAGATCAATAATACAAACTTATCGTTAGTTTTGATAGTTTTTAAAACTTACGGATATAAATCATATTTTTTCTAAAAAAGTGAAATATGTTTTCCAAATAATATGGCCAAACACATGGTGAATTTCACCCAAATTTCCACCCAAATAATATTTGGAAATTTATGGCCAAACGCTAGCTAAAATTGTCATATACTATATTTTACATAAAAATTATTGCCAATGGGTACAGAGCACGTGGTCACATGTTTTTGCATTGATGCGTGGACCAATTCACTGAACCGGACCGAACCAAACACCAAACCAAACACTTTACCTTAGGTTCCTCGAAACAACATCAAAGAACCAAACATAGTTCTAGAAGAATAATATTATGTTTTGAATTTTTGTCCTATATATCTTTACTTCCTCGCAATCATATTAAGTGAATCGTTAAAACTCTTTTTATAGTTCAAAGTAAATAAATTATTCAAAATTTTAGTTTTTTTAATAATCAATTAGTTAAGGTGTGTCAAACTCCAAAAATTCACGTAATATGAACCCGAACCCAATGGATATTAGTTTACGAAATTTATTTTCTGATTATATTCGGAAAAGAAAAATAATTATCCTAGTAGAATTGAGAAATCCTTTCTGTTATAGATTTATGATTATTAAGACCTCTTAAATCCTTTCTCTTATAGATTTACGATTATTTAGGAGCTATAAGAATGGTATTTGAGGATTTATTATCAATTGTACACTTGTTTTATATTTACTTTTGTCTGTGATGGTGTGGTAATAAACGTTAGAATCTTTGGGCAACGTAAAAATATATAGTATTATAATTAATATTCTCCTAACGCGTTTGTGTTTTCCTAAAAACTTTTCAAGTCCCAACAACGCGATACGACCAATAAGTTAAATACTCGTCCAAATTCTGAACCTCTATTTATATCTCAAACCTCTCAGAAAACTTCAAAACGCGTTTACTTTTAACAAACATTCTTTCATCTTCTTCTTCCCTTTGATTCAAATTTCTTTTGCTATGATTCTTTCTAAAAAACTCATCTTTGTTCTGTTTTTGTCGATTTCTCTGTTTCTAGTTCCAGCCAGTGCTATCAGAGGTTTTGTTGAGAAGCCAAGAAATATAAAAATTGATGGGTATTTGAATTATGTTGAATCTCCAGGCTATCGTAATAGCCAAGAATGTCCAATTTTAGATTCAAATTTGTTGATTTGTGACCCAAATTTGATACATGTAGCTATGACTCTTGATGTCAAATATTTTAGAGGTTCGGTAGCAGCAGTTCACTCTGTTCTCAAGCATTCATCTTGCCCAGAAAATGTTTATTTCCATTTTGTGGCTTCGAAGAACAAAGATTTTCAAGTACTGAGGAAGATGGTGAAGTCCATATTTCCATCTCTGAGTTACAAAGTTTACAGCTTTAATGAATTTCGAGTGAAGAAATTGATATCATCTTCGATTCGTCAAGCTCTTGATAATCCATTGAACTATGCTAGGACTTATTTAGCTGAGATCATCCAGCCCTGTGTTGAAAGGGTAATTTATCTTGATTCTGATGTTGTTTTGGTTGATGACATCCAAAAGTTATGGTCGATTTCTTTAGCTGGTTCGAAAGTTATTGGAGCTCCAGAGTACTGTCAAGCAAATTTCAGAACATATTTTACCAACAATTTTTGGTCTGACTCGAAATTATCAAATGTGTTTCAAGGGAAAAGGCCTTGCTATTTCAATACAGGGGTGATGGTTATGGATTTAGGGAAATGGAGAAAAGGGGATTATACAGTTAAGATTGAGAAATGGATGAAGATACAGAAGGAGAAAAGGATTTATGAATTGGGATCATTACCACCATTTATGTTGGTATTTGGAGGGGAAATTGAAGGAATTGATCATAGATGGAATCAACATGGGCTTGGTGGAGATAATTTGGTGAATAGTTGTAGAACATTGCATCCAGGTCCCGTTAGTTTGTTGCATTGGAGTGGTAAAGGGAAACCTTGGGTCAGGCTTGATCAAGGGAATCCTTGTCCTGTTGATCTTTTATGGATGCCTTATGATCTGTATAGACTTAGCTCAATTGATTCTTTTGACGATCAAGAGCGATGATGTGATAGTTTAAGCATCCGTGTAAAGAAGTTAAAACTCTTTAGCGATAATTTTTTTATTCTTTTCCTACACGGGGAAAAAGTGAGAACTTAGATCCAGGGGATGATTTTGTTGAGTCCCCTTTCAGTTATTTCTTTTGTGTATAAGAGCAAATTATTTTTGTAAAGCGATTATTCTTTCATTATATTTGTGATAATCAGAGTATTCATTTGATATTTTCCCTTGTGAAAATCGTTTCAGCTCCATGATTTTGAAGTCTTAATTGGAGTACGTTGAATAGTTAACGATACACGTTCTAGAACAGAGTTTTGTATAAGAGTCAGAAATTTTTTTGCCCTCTATCTGCCTAATGTATGGCCAGACATTTGGAAATTAATAAATGGATTGCTGAAGTTTATTGCCGCTAATAATCTGCCTAATGGATGAAGATCTACCACCAATATTTGTATAATAAACCATTTTATATTTGACATAATGTGTTCACTACGAATATTTTAAAGTATTAGTTCGTGCATAGTTTTTTCCTCCACAAGAATACATTTGTTCTAACTGATGCATCATTTAACATGTTTAGAAAAGATACTTCTGTCGAAAAAATACTAATTCTAGATCGCTTGTATCTCGACACCAAATATAAAATGAAGTTTTGGAATACCTACCACAATATTATGATAAACAATACCCCCACTACTTAAAAACAATGCTAGTATTATAATTCCACCTAATCCCATCAGCCAATAAATAAACTCCAAATTAGTATAGCAGACTTAATCAATCAAAGCAGCATGCCCCTTATTTTTTTTGGCAAGCAAAAGCCACTTTTCACCAACCACTTTGAATCTTGAGTGAAGTGTGGACACTTTTCTTTCAACGACCACTCTAAATATTCAAGGAAATTCCAACATTCTAAATTCACAGACGTAAAATTGAAATGATCCAGCCTTCACGTTTATAAACCCCCCAACATCATCCCCACCATGCAGTGCACAATGAATATCTTTCCTTCAATGTTTGATTTTGGTGATAGTCCTATTGCAACCAACTGTTAAAGGTTGATGGGAGATGAGCAAAGAGGTTATACATAGTGGTTTTTATGTGACGAATGATTATCGTACATTAGAATTCGCTAAAGGAAAATGTAAGCTAGGATCAACTATCAGCTGCAGATTGCATGCATCATTTTGAGTGTACTTGATCAATTTATGCTATCAAAAGAAAAGAGGATCTGAGAAATGGATTTATCATTTTCAACAGTACACCCTCCCATACAATTACTCGTGACTTGCAAGAACAAAATTTTACAGGATATGTGGATTATTCTTATATAAATAACAGGAAATAATTGAGCTAGAAAGAGAAAAAGAGAAGGGGAGTAAAAGAGAAGCAGAATGTACATCCCTCTTTGTACTTCCCAAACTCATAACAAGCCGACGACACAACTTAGATGCAATCTGTTCTCCAATCCTCTCAAATGATGGCCCAATAACATACACCTGCCAATTACAAAGATGCTTTATTGACCTACTCAGAAGAATCAGTTTAGATAAAGCTAGAGGATATGTGAGAAAAGCTAAGACAGTTGGTGACTACAAGGGATAAAGTAATAAATAACAGAGAGATGTCACGTTACTAACCAGAAAAGTAGTTTTGCCAAGTAATCCCGAGAAGTGCCTATTGCATCGCATAATTCGGTATCACTACTTTGGTAGTCTTTGGCACCAGTGAAATTAGAATCTTCTTCTTTGTTAACGTCGTCCTCTTTGAAAAATCTTTGCAATATGTTTTGAGTAAGGTCCTTAATAATTTCCTCCACCTCAAAGGATGATGGTCTGGATAGTTCAGTCACCTGTTTCAGTAGCAGACACATCAGGATTCAATCTCATGGATTTCACACAGTATGACATACAAATAACTACAATACCATGTCAGATTCCAATGACCGAAGGTAATCCAGCAAATCATTGTTACTTTCGTTGATATACTCCATTTGCAAATTTTCCTGTTGCTGGGAATGCAGTTCCTGAGAGAAACAGAGAAGGACAGTATAACGTTTAGCTGAAGCTTTTATTTTTAATGTCAAATCGGACATAGCAATGTGCCACTGAAGAAAGGAACAAGAAATTATCAGTTTCAATGAGCAAGTTTGTACCCTAAGGAATTCAGCTGTCTCAATCTTATGTAGGCAAATTCAAATAACATGATTAGCCAGAAGCTAAATGTTTGATATGATTTTTCAGCAGAAGTATAACTATTAATTAAATTAAGCATAGATAAACTTGGAGCTAAGCAAGTAGCAACACACTCACCCCCAGCATATTTATAAAAACAACAAGGAGAAGAATGGGGAAGACGTAGTAATTCATAATTCCTCTATGCACCAACTCTTACTTGAAAATATTCATTTAACATAATCAAAATAGTTTGCAACTGAAAATTATTCTATGATTAAGGTCATGCTTCAAGAATGAACTGCAGAAAGTAGGGCTTAGACACTACTTATCCAGAAATTTGATTTTATTTGATTTACGCACAAGTGAAACTTTGAATGCTTACTTTTTCTAAAATAATGACCTGTCACAAATGTAACTGCTTAACCTTACTAGTTACTCCATCCACCAACTTTTTTGCAATAGCGACTAATTCATAATTTTTAGTAAGATAATTAATAATCTCTACTTTGAGAGCACAACTTCAAAGAAAATTTACATGCTTAACTAACAAATGTGTAAAGTATCTAGAATTTCATACTAATTAAGTTTTGCACCAATGAAAGCATCCAAATAGCTTTTGATTTAGACTACTCTTGGCAGTAGAATGAACATAATGGAACTTTTACAATGAAGAGTCTTCAATATGAAAAAATTCATGAATGAGTGAAGCATTTCAACCAAACATACTTGATAACTTCAATGGTTGACAACTCTTTCACCTCTCAAATTTAACCCATACTAGTATTCCAAAAATCATCAGATGGACATTTATCAATGAGTTCTGAAAAAGGAGCCGTTTTAGAAGAGCTGCAGTGGCATATTCAATTAACATATGAAGGTAAAAAATACTTAGATTAATCCATAAACATGAGTTGAAATGCCACAAATATTTCTTAATCAACATCAGTCCACACAAACTCTCTATACCAGATAACGAGAACACTCCAGCAGTAACCAAATGTTCTGTAACTAAAAACTGGCAAGCCAATAGTTCACATATAATCAAACACTGACAGTAGCTTGAATAGATTACAAAAGAGGAAGAATTTCACCTGCTTAACTGATGAGAGTTCTTCTTCTAATTGTTGAACATATTTCAGAGCTTCCGGAGATAAATTCCCAAGAGCTTGAATATCCATTCTCTCTGAAACCGCAGAAGACATATTTACACCAACTCCGCTTTCTCCCCCCTCTATCCCCTCGCTCTTTGAGCCTGAGTTCACATCCTCCTCCGATGAGTTGAAGCCTTTCAAATTATCGGATGGGATATCAAAATTCCTCATCAAGGATATCCTGTAC
The DNA here is from genome assembly GCA_029582725.1 of Solanum chiquidenum. Classification (NCBI taxonomy): domain Eukaryota; kingdom Viridiplantae; phylum Streptophyta; class Magnoliopsida; order Solanales; family Solanaceae; genus Solanum; species Solanum chiquidenum. Next base: position 27,084 of record JAJOOS010010218.1, on the reverse strand, counting down.
TCCGCATTCCACAACGTATACCTACCACCACAAATCAACACCAATTGAATACACAATAACTTATTCAGATTGATCCAGAACTTTAACAAATTAACAATCACTATTTTAGACTATGCATAAATTGAAATTAAGAGATTAGGTACCCGGTAATAATAGAAGAAACAATGAGGCGATCGAGAGCGTGTTTGGAAAACCGAACAGTAACTGAGAATTGATCTGAAGGGAGCAAGCCTAGCATAGTAGAAATCGTCTGCTTCATTGAGTCCTTAGCAGAATCAGAAACGCCTTTAGATATAACAGAAGTGTCCAACGGTTCAATTCGCTTGAGCATATTGGCAATAACAGAGAATTCACTGCCGAAACCGGATTTCCTGGTGGAAACAAAGTCGTCCGAAACACCGCCGCCGTCTACACCGGAAATAAGGCAATTAACGGACGTGCGCCGCCTGGTGGAAGCGGAAAGAGAAGGAACTAAGGGACGGATGAGGAGGTGGTGGGTAAAAGGAGGGGGTAGGTGAGGAGGATGTTGATGAGGCTTAAGTGAGAGGTCTGCTAGACGAGATGCGAGTAAAACCCTAGCTGAGGCGGCAGCCATTAAAGACGGAGATTCTTCTTCTTCTTTCTCCTTCGTCTATTTTATTGTGTGGCTTGCGATGCCTCCGGCGAAGTTCTCACGTCTTCCTTCGATTCTCTCTCCCCCTCATCTTTCATTTCATCCCACCCAATTCGTTTTCGTGTTTTTGTTGGCTTCTGAATTGACTGACTCAATGCCCTTCTTATTTGATTTATTTACGGATTAACCATTCTCGTATGCCTGGTTGTGAACTCCTTCCGTAAAACGCGAGAATCTTTGAAAATCTGGTCATTTTCTTTTTAGTGACGTTTCGACATAAAAATCCTGAATTTTTTATTTAAAAGAAAGAAAAAAAATACTTCAATAAGTTTTAATTTGATGGAATTTTAAAAATTAAATTAAATTTTGTAATCTTAATTAGGATATGCTAACTGTATAAAAATAGGCATTTTACGAAAATATACTAAAAAGGCAAGTAATACTAACAAAGTAAAAGTAAAATAGAGAGAATATTGTATTTATTTTTTAATTAAAAATTTAAGTTATGTTTGAACATAGATATTAATTAGAGCTATTTTTAATTTTTTTGGATAGTTTGAAATGAAAAAAAAAACAATCTTCAAATTAACAACAATAACAATAATTATATATCCAATGCAATTCCACAAAGTAGAATTTGAGAAGGATTGAGTGTATGCGGACGTTACTATTACCTTAGTGGCAAAAAAATTATTTACGATGGACTCTAGGTTCAAGCATAAACAATTCAAATCAATATAGAAAAAAAAAACTGAAATAGAAAAAGTCATGAAAAATAGTATAGAATATCTGACAAATCATTCTAAACAATAGTCATTTCAAATAAAACGATAATTAAATATTAAAAATAAAATAAAATAGCCAAACTCAAAAACAAACGACCACAAAATAATACTATCACTAATAATATTTTTGGAAAAGATTGAAAACTATGGTGAACGGGCACTTGATTAAATTTTGCTGTAGAGTGAACCTCACCACTAATTTTCATTTTGTCTTCTTACTCATACACACTAGTAAATCCTTATCAATCAAATGGTCCAACAAACATAGCTGTCTACCAAAGAGTAAATTTATTCAAATATTATTTCATTTCAGGTTACTATAAGTACTTTTTTAACTTTTGAAAATATCTATATTTATATTAATATTAATAACAAAAAGTGATCGATATTTTATTTTCAACTCTTGTATTCTTTTATCTCTTGATAATGATAAAATAAGTGAATTCATCAAGTTTTTTTTTTTCACTCACAAATATTTATAGTACTAAGAAGTAATTAGAATTATATTTATGATTCTTGTAGATTTCTCTCTACCATCTCTCCTTGTTTATTGTTGATATGGATGGAGCCATACTCAAATTACTAACAATTTGAGTATATATGATATACCTAACTAAAATATTAAATCTTGCAAAAGTAGGTTAATTTGTCAGATTATAATTAGGAGAAGCCCACATTAATAGTGCAAAGAATACAGTGTTTTTAATTCATAAATTCCTTATTGAAACATGTGCATGTCTTTAATTAATCGCGTTTGAGATGCACGCATAAAAAATGGGCCTGAGGATGGAGGGAGGCCCAAACAGAATTTGTCAATTTGGTTTCTCTAGTGGCAAAAGTAGAAAAATGAGAACCAATAGTTTGAATCATGAAGAGCCAATGAGAAAATGGTCAAATAAGTAGGCCATTTGTTCATGCATGGAGACGCTTATGATAGTTGTAGCTTGCCAGGAGCCACCCAATTGGAATGGTCGGTCCAATCGTATGCATTTCATAATTTTATAATATTGTTATGTAACGCTTTTGTTGCTACTAGAGGTACTTTTTTCTTTCTTTCTTTAATAGAATTAAAAAGTATGCAAATTTGCCCCTTAAGAAGTTGTGATTGTTATTCATAGTCCCAAAAGCATTTAAAAATGACCTTCAACTCTAACATTAATGTTGAACATGGTTGGATTAACATTTGAAATATTGTTGCATAACACTCATGTTACTAGAAACGCTACCAATTTATGGATTCTAATTTTCTTTCTTTCATCGAAAGATAATAAATTGATAAATATTAATAGGTCATTTTTTTGTGTAATTTTAAAAAGAAAAGTATGCAAATTAGTCAACTACGACTATATATAGCTTAATAATGTAAAAACAAGCTCTAAAAATATTGAAATTTTGATATAAATATCTATCACAAGATCTTTGTTTGAAAATTTAATTTGAATAAATCAAATACCGAGAGATGTTTATTTCTTTTTTTTACATACACAATTTACTTTTTTACTTAATTAAAAGAAAGTAAATAAAATATATATGATTTCAAACTCATGAGAATATTAATATAGTAAGATCTATTTATAAACAATTAAACTTCTATAACATTTTGTTATAACAATTATTTCTTTTAAAAAAATCAATTTAACATTCTATATAACAAAATTTTGTTATAACAATTATTTCTTTTTAAAAAATCAATTTAACATTCTATATAACAAAATTTTGTTATAACAAATAAATATAACACGTTATGTAGAGATTTTATCGTATTTAATGTTTGACTATGTATTCTAAAAAACTTTTCAATTCGTTCTAGAAATTGAACAGAAAATTTAGAGCTTCAAAGATTTCTTTAAAAAGTTTATGGGCCTTTTCGTAAATTGAAAATAAAGCAAATTGCAGTCAATGAGGAATTTCGATTTCGCGAGACTATAAATACGGAAGGAGGCAAAATGAACAGGTAGGTCATCATCATCAACAGTCTCAAAAAGATCGTAAAGGTTGCGTGTTCTTTCCCCCGTTTTTCTATGGCTTCTTCCACCATTAATCGATGGCTGAGGCCCGAGGTTCGTTTTATTCTTCCGCCATAGATCTCCTCCCTTCTCTTTCCCTATTATATAGATTTTTTAAAAATCTTCCTATGAAATCGGCGATTTTTGATGGATCATTGGGGGCTTTTCTTGTTTTATGGTTGAGTGTTGGTTTATCGATTAGATCTGATTGATTAAATATCTATATTTGTGGTGGCGCAGGTGTATCCACTTTTTGCAGCCGTAGGCGTTGCTGTAGGGATCTGTGGAATGCAATTGGTTCGTAATATATGCACCAACCCTGAAGTCAGGTATCTATTTCATATGCCCTCTGTATACATCTTCGTTTATGCCTTGTCTAATTGTGTTAATTTGATTTAACCAACTTTAATTGGATACATGGTACTTTTTGAAAAAGAAACGGAGAGTATGCTTGATAAAATTTTCTTTTCAATCATTGTTTGCAAGAGTATTTTTTTGTCGAATTAAAGATTGTTACGTCAATACAAGAACTAGATTAGGCGGGTATGTAGAGAATTCATGTGATAGCTTAGAATTTTAGGCTTAGTTGATTGATTGCTTTGAGAATTCAAGGTAACTAACTCCATTGATAGGCTGCCCAATCCTCCACCCTGTAGCCTGTAGATTATAGGTAAAGCCATTTTCCCCTTTTCATCCTCATAGGTAGAATGAATAATAAAGAAGTAAATAGAAACATAATTTTTTAATAAAATTAGTGATTGACCTACCCTTGATTTATCTCCCTAAAAACTGTATGCCTCCTTTATGTTTATTGTTTGTTTAGATGCTGATGAAAGAATAGATGTATATGTGTGGGTTAGAGATGGATTCAAGATTTGAACAATATGGGTTCAATTTTCATGATTTTACTTGCTGGTTTCGAAATCTATTACTTTGGTACTTATTTAGTTAATTTTAAACCCACATACTTTGAGTGAACTAAAGCTACTAGATTTGAATGGACCAATTAGTAATACATAGATCCACCACTGATTGTGATTTACTTGAGTGTTCTTTGACAATCAATAATTCGACCTCTAAGAGTATAACTGGTAGGACTTTAAAGCAATAGATGAGGTTACAATTGCGAGACTGAGAAACGGAAGAAGGAAAACCTGGTAAAATTTCTCTAATTTTGGATCAATTTTATTTGATTCTTTGTTGGTGGTACAAATCAAGTCAGTTGATCAACTGGTATAACATCTGCTAGGCAATGAAACCGCCCACATTTAAGTTGTGTCGTACTAGATTGCATCTTTTTTAGCTGTGGCAGAGTTTGGAATATTATGAAGGAGATAATTGAAAAGTGTGAATGCCACACCCGAGATTAGAACACGTGACCGGAAGCAATTTTTGAGCCACATTTGCTACTATACTAGAAGCTTCTTTTGTGTCTTTATTTATTTGACATAAAATGTTTTACCCTATTTGCACGATATTATCTTTTGAAAGGTGATTCAATTGACCCCTACTGAACTCTCTACATGCAAGTTGCATCCACCCCCACACCCTACTGACCGTGTCTTCTTGATGTTTGCAAAATTCTCAGGGTGACAAAGGAAAACAGGGCAGCAGGAGTGCTGGATAATTTTTCAGAAGGGGAGAAATATTCAGAGCATGCTCTAAGGAAGTTTGTTCGAAACAAGTCTCCGGAGATTATGCCATCAATCAACGGCTTCTTCAGCGATCCAAACTAATGCCCTAGTCAAGTTTAATATGGATTATAACATCATTATTCTTTGTCGTCTTCTTTTCCATTGATAGACATGAAATGCATTTTTCTGGCCTGCGATGGGCCTAAAAGATATTGAAAGAAACTTGAATAAATGTAATCAGAACCACAAGTTCCTCCCTTTTGACAGGACGATTCTTTTCATATACTATTGAACTGTTGTTTTCCGGAAGAAATATTCATATACTTTCATGCATGAATAGCACTATTTTGGATTTTGGACATTTCAGATGTATGATCAAACTGTGGTGCACTAGTTACAGCTTCAAGTGTTTGAATGAGAGCTTGGGACATTCTATTGTTGGAGCACTTTTTTCTAACTCCCATGGATACACCATCACCAACACTCAATTATGGCCCACTTCTCTCCGCCTTTTAGACAAGAAATTATCTTCCTTGTCCGGTATTTGGTTGCACCTCTTTAAACATGCAATATTTTTGTCAGTCCTTAGATTATTTTTCATAAATATATCATTGGTCCAGCATTTGCCAATGGTCAAACAGGCTGTGAGAAACCCGACTTCTGGCAGCCCCTTATAGGCTATTTATAGAACAAGTATTTACATTAGACTAGACAGCCCCTTATATAAGTGTTTACTGGCTTTCTTCCCATGATCTATTACATAAACAACCCAACCTGGTCAAGGATTTGTGTGAAAGTTGTCTAATCTTTGATAATTCTCCGGGTTGTCTGAGGTAAGGTGCTCCTAATCTGTTGGATTGTAAGGCCTTAACTATTGAAGCAAACTCTTCCAAAGAGATTTCACCCTTATCCAACGAGTCGATCGATCTTACAAAATTCAACCTGTCAGGGTAATTGGTCTCTCGAAATCCTTCAAATCTTCTTGCACAGCAAAAACATAACTTTCAAGGGCAACCATATAGTCTAGAGTAGCAAGACGGTTTTGATAATTCTTGAAAGCCTTGGGGTCTTCATTTGTTGCAAGGGTTGAGTGCGAGAACACATTCGGGTAATGCAAACGGAATTCATTCATGCCGTTGTTACCATAAGTTTCCCCTGCAACAATGTATCCATGATCTCAGACTGCATAATTGTAACAATACTTTCTTTTTGAACCAATAAGTTTTTAATTAACGGGTGATAATGATGACCACAATTATTATTATTTGTATTGCTAATTTCTAGGTTATTATTATCGTCATCAGAGAAATTGTAATCAGATCCTATATTATCACAATTTGTATTGCTAATTTCTAGGTCATTAGTTTCGTCATCGGAGAAACTGTAATCAGACCCTATGGTGATAACACAGTCTGAGTTGGCGGTGGTGGTGCCACCGGTTAATATTGAGAATTTATACTTGTATTAAAAAAATATAAATTTATATTATGAATGAGTAAATTTATAAATTTTCGGTCTCAAACTGTATACATTTTCTTCATTTTCCAACAAAATACGAGTGGTAAAAATCTACATATTGATAGAGTTGAACATCAGTTATACCTATACTATACATAAGAAAATCCAGAAATATGATCAAGGTATACATACCCATTCTGCAAATGTCTCTCCATAATATTTTGCAACACGATTTAAGCTAAGAATATTAACATATGAACATGAATTACTCTTCATAGCCATTGGATCGTGGACATCATCAAGGAAAGTTGATGCAGCTTTGTCAACAGATATCAAGTCAACCTATAGAAGATAAGGAACAGTTGACAACTAGTCAGAAAATCTGTATGGCTCCACTTACATCAGAACAGTGGAAAAGCTTTACAAAATTTTGTGCAAGAATCATCAAAGACTTCTCCGTCCGACTGTCTACATAATCAGACCTCAAGTTAATCTGGCCCGTTTGGCAATGCGATATGGTATGGTGATGGTATAATGATATGGAATCATGAGATGAAATTGAAGTTTTGTTTGGACATGCGATATGAAATTTTTGTGTTGTATATTTTCTCATAAACATAAAAATCTCATAAGTTGCAAAAATATTAAAATAGCCTCAATTGTTTATTCAATCTATCAAATAAACAAAAAATTATAAAATAGCATAATAAATTATTACAAAGCTATTTATTCTCCACTTAAGTAATTGTTTCATCTAACTTTAATTTAATAAAAAATATTGAACATAAATTATAGTGTACTAGTCTTTAATATAATCCTCCCATATAGTACGGACAATTTTCTCACGTTCAACTTGCATTTCTCAATCATGTGACCGAGAAGACGAACCACCATTGTTACGTTGAGCCATTTGTTGGTCAATATCATCCACAACTATATTTTCATGCTCATAGACCATAAATATTTTATTAGTACTTTGGTATTCTCGCAAATAATTATGTAACACTGCACAAGTTATGACAATTAATTTTCACTTGTGTATCAATATCATAATGGTTCATGCCTTGTTTCAGTATTATAAATCTATTTTTCCAAGCTCCAAAAGTGTGTCCAATCATATTGCGCATAGATGAATGCCTATAATTAAACAATTTGTTGGCATTTTGAAGCTCTCTTTCACTTCCTCGGTAATCTTGCAAATGATAGCGTAGTCCTTTTGTATGGAGCTAAAAATCCATTTGTGTTTCGAAAACCAGCATCAACAACATAATATTTATCTATCAACATACATTTTATAAAAAATTACTAAAAGCATGTGTGACGTAAATGAGACAGCTTTGTGTAAATAAATAATATTTATTCTAAGGATGTAATTTAAAGTTACCATGTGGCGGAAATGAAAATTGTGACGTTGGTTCAACAAGTGCATTCTCAAGTACTTTACTATCATGTGCAATACCTTCCCAACCAGCAGCAACAAAGGTAAATCGTATATCAAAATCACAAGCACAAAAGACATTTTGTGATGTTCCAGTTACGATATGCTCGTTGCACAGCTTTAGGAACCTCCCCTTCTATATATGTTCCATCAATCGCACCAACACAATCCTACCAAATAAAAAATACATCGATATTAGTTTAGTGAACATAAAATAAATTGGAAGCATTATAGAATGCACTTCATAAAAATAACGTTTGTAAAAGTGATAAAAATAGTGCTTCCAAGGCAATGTAAAGTCATAAAATAAATATTATCTCTTTAAACAAAGTTGATAAAAAATATGTAACTAAATACTAATAACTTACACATAAAATATAAATGTGCACTTATTAAGGCAATAAAATAAATTTATTAATGTGTTTGAAATTTTACCTTAAACCAAGGCCAAAATCGAGTATTATGTCAAATTTTAGAATGTACACTTGTCATATTTTTTGGTTGTATAAATGTTGGTGTCATCTTGCTAATTGCCTCGGCAACTATTTTAACATGCCGGTTAATTGTTTCAAGTGAATGATGAAAAGTTTCACTTGCCGAGCATTGACTATCATCGGTTGGTGTGAATGAACAAAACAAATTTATTACTCAACAATCGGTTGGTGTGAATGAACAAAACAAATTTATTACTCAACAATCGGTTGGCGTGAGTTAAAGCGACTATATGTTGGTGAGAATAATAAATTTTAAAAAGTAATGATGTGATTATAAATTTTATTTACATATGAAATAAATTGTTAGTACATATAAATGTAGAGTTGTTTTAACAAAATATAAATCCGTGGATCAATTTTTGTATTAAAATATCTCAAATCATGATATGGAATTCCCATATAATTCCATATCATGGTTTTTGGAGAATATGGAATCAACGTAAAATTGCATGTCCAAACGCTGATTCCATCTCACGATACCATATCATGATATGATATCGCAAGGCCAAACGCCTACTAAATATTAAAAATGTGATATACGATATCCAGCAATTCTTTAGAATATTAGAATAATGTTCTCTCCACTGGAAAATAATTCAATATAAAAACCACAGGTCCACAACCATCACACTAACATAGAAGAACTTGCCAATTTTATGTGGATCCAGAAGTCTTGCCTTCTCCTTTTTCCTTAACATCTGAATGGTTACAAGCTATGACCTAGTAGAAGAAGGTGCAATCGCTGAGCAAATCAAAGTAACTAATTGAGTGAACTAATGGGAGAATATCCACATTTGAACTATTACAGTCCCACTCCAAATCACCCTATATAGATGGCTCATTGTGGTGAAGGGTGGACAAAGAAAGAACATGGTGTACATACATTTGAAACATTGTGGCAAGTGGAGGAGACAGTGGAGATATCTTTTAGTCCTTCTTTCTACAAAATAAGCAAATAATATCAAATTCCCAGGACATGTCCACATGAGACAAGGAAATGCATATCTACAGCTTAATGAATTGCACTATACCCATACCATCTATACTGATACTTAGCTTTTCGAGACAAAACGTGAAATATTGGCAATATCATAAATGCGACGCCTCTCGACACCTAAAACCACAAAGAGATTCTGTGTAATAACATTCAAGAAGAAATCTACATATTTGTCACCTTTTGGAAACTATAAAAGTGCGCATTTTAGATGTCACCACCGCCTTTCTTCCCCTGATTTCAAATTAAACAACCGGAACTACATCCGCTACCGGCGCATCTTAGAGTAGTCCACTGAATTGCTGCTCTTAACTGTACATTGACGATTTGACGTTGTTCGATCAAAGCCCTAAGTCAATCTATCTGCTAAGTAATGCTATTGTTCTTCCCATTATCATGATATTGTCAGATTTTCTTGAAATTCTTGCATGCGTGTTTCTTAAGAAAATATCAAGAACTTGATGGATTTTTTGAAGTTACATTGATATTCTTAGATGCATATTTAAGAAAATCAAGGAATTGTAGTTTTCAAGAATATATGGCATTGAAAATATCAAGTAAATTCAAGAAATCTTTTTCTTTTAAACAAATTGTGTTGTCATTCTTGATGTCAAGGATGTTCAAGTATTTGTTTTTACTTTTTTTAGGGAGATGGGGAGCATTAAGCTATTTCGGTCAGGGGATATCTTGTATGATTTCACAAGGGTTGTTGAGGAATTGGTTTTCAACAGCATTGATGTTGGTGCCACCAAGGTGTTTCAAAGTTGTAATATTCTTTATGATTTTACTAGATATTGAATGGAAAGATGTGAAGTTGTTCTTGAAGGCCCCACTCGAACAACTCTAAAAAGTAATAATTAAGTAGTTTAATTGTAAGTAGTTATGATTTGTAGTATTTTGAATGAAAGACACTCAATTGGACAGATTTCCGTTAACACCCTCAGTGGCCATTTTCCTTTACACGGTCTAGACTTTTTGACTTTGATTGTTTCTTAAAAAAGGGAAATTGTGCCACGTAAGAAAATGGGAAAGTATATGGTTCATCTTTTCTGATTTTGTTAATGTTTGGAGGATCAGTAGAGGTGGGCTGTGGGGAACATCATAGTTAAGTGACTGACGATGGCAAGTCGTGCTTTCACGTAGTTTTAATCGTTTAGACTAATTGCACCTGTGAATTTGTGTGTTGCTTGCACAAAAGGCATTGACCGGTGAGGCTCTTCAATGAATTCTCATGTTCCTTTGGTTACTAATACTTCCTTATAAGGCTGTTCTTTTGTGTTTGTTATTCTTATAAGTAGTGTACTCCTAGTTTGAACTTTAACCCAGTTTCCGCTTTCCACTTTCCAACAGGTATCTATTGCTATAGGTCTTGGGGCCTGCTATGTAAAGGTGGATGACAATGGTAAGTATTAGTTTCTTTGAAATTGATGTGCAGGAAGTTCTGCTCAATTTGTTGTCCTACTTCATCACCTGAAGTTGTACTTTCTTTTGATGGTGTCTCACGAGATGGACTGGTGCTGATGGGAGAAAGATATGGTGATATTTTTGCTAAATGCTGGACTAACGTCATCTTTTCTATTGTATTGCTGCTGCTGTTTTGCCTAACAACTATGATGTTCATAGCTTGGAATAGTCGTTGTAGTTTGTCCGATTGCATGCATTACTCAACTGATAGGCACTTTGACGGTTTGTGTTCATTAATATCTTTTTATAGATGTTCTTTTATTTATTATTTTGTGGTTTTACTTGCAATTGGGAGAACTGGTATGGCTGCACAAAACATTGATTTTTAGATTTAGATTTAGGTTTTATTGCAAGATGTTCACGTACATCGCATTCCCGGTGCTTCATTTGCTATAAAATATTTTCTCTACCTGTGCCGCGTCCCCAAAAAAGGGGAGGGTCGGAGGGGTATATATATATATATACACACACACAAAGAGAGAGTGAGATATGAAATATATTTTTTGTTGCTCACTGCTGTATGTAGAGATGTTTTAATTACTTATTCTAGCTGTAGTTGAGTTGGAACATACATATTGGTGCTTAGGTACTTTTAGCCCAGCTTATAGAAACAGTATATATATGTGCCTGATTCTTTCATCTTCTGTTGTGTTTCCTTTTTGTCGGGTCATTTTAACTATGGTTTTGAATGCTTGCTTTACACCAGCAACATCGAAATACAACATTTCAGATGATACACATGCTTTCCCCGCAAGCTTTGGCTGAAAAGGAGAGGCCCCGAACTCTTAGATTTCTGATGCTTTTTGTTGGAAATTGGTACTAAAACTCACGGGAGGCCAGATGGATATTGTAAGGTTTTAAAGGTACAGTTTTTTTGAGTTTTAGTTGGTAGTATCCATTAGGATAGGTATAAAACTACTAACTTTGTCTTTGTTCTTGCCATTCTTTACAAGATGGCACGTGTTTGTACCATGGAGTTGATGATTGTAGACAAAATAATTGTACAACAGGTAATCTGTATATAAGACTATAATCTGTATATAAGACTACCTGATACATGAGTTGAGTGTTGACTACTGTTTGCTCATAAGGAAATTTCTTGGAAATTTTTCTCTTTGTAGTCATTGTTCGTGATGCTATTACAACCAACCAGTTCGACGGAAGCAAATGCACTCCAAGTACTTCTAGTTTTCTTACAATTCAAACAAATAAAAAATATTGATTTACATACTTTACTTCTAAAGTTGTACTCCATCCTGATTGATCTTTAGGTTTGCATATATAATCTGGAAGGCCAATGGTGGTCTTGCATTCTCTGAAAGAGTCTCTGCTAAGAATCGTCCTTGTGCATCCAAGTGTCTCCTTCAAAATTGTTGATATTGAATTGTCCGTCTTTGTTATACCAGCTAACTTAAGGATATTCCTTGTCTGGTTTCTTAGATTTTGTTGATTTGCATGCAGTGAGGAGGACCTGCTTTGCACACTTGCTTCTCCTTTTCCTTGGAGCTACCCTCTCCTTTTGTCTGGTTTTATAACAAATCTGAGCCTCAGGAGAAATAATTGGCTAAAAGACGCTTGAAGTTTTGTGGATTCCCTTTTGTTAGGTTAGCCTTAAAAAGGCAAGAATGAGGCAGCAAAGAGTATGGGATTTCTATCAAGAGTGGTTGCCCTTCTCTCTATGCTTTGCCTATGATTCTCCATTTTTTAGAACAAACCAACAACCCTTAAAAAAGAAAGAGACGGAGAGAGTACACTTGAGTTTCTGGGTTTCTTTGATTTTTTTCCACCCTTAGACGTATGCTCATAAGGCAATACGCACAACTATACTACATCAACATGACTGAAAATTATTAAAGAGGCAGTGATGATTTCTGGGCTAACTAAATTCGGGCATTGAGATTACCCAACCTTTATCTTGGCAGGGCAACCCGGAATGTTTAGTAATTGAGATGCATAACTCACACATGCAACCGAGTGTTGCAGCCATGGCGTGGTTGGCTTCTCTTTGGCCTTATCATTACACGAACCTGAGCCTCAATTTGCTAAAGAAAAAAGGGAAAAGGGTCAAATTTATTCTTTTACTATGCATAAGGGGCAATATCTTTTCCATGATTAATGGGGGAGATATTGAACCCACGCCCTTCTGATTTGCAGTTTTAATGTTTTTCATTCGTGATGTATCTCCATCTTTTGATAAGTAACAGCTCAAGAATGTGGCATTTGAATGAAATGTTGGATTTGTGAGGGGTGGTTGCCTCCCTTATCTGGTAAGCCCTGATATTTTTTGAAGTTCTGTATTTGTGTTGAGGAGTTGGTTTTCAACAGCCTCGATGCTGGTGCCACCAAGGTACTCATTTACCCTTTCAAAGTTTCAATATTCTTTATCATTTTACTAGGTATTGAATGGAAAGATGATGAGTTGTTCTTGAAGGCCCCGCTCGCACAACTCTAAAAAAATTAAGTAGTTTAATCATAAGAAGTTGTGATTTGTAATATTTTGAATGAAGACACTCAATTGGACTGACTTTCATAAAAGCCCTCAGTGGCCATTTTCCTTTACATGGTCTAAACTTTTTGATTTTGATTGTTTCTTAAAAGTTGAAATTGTGTCATGTTAGAGAATGGGGAATTATATGTTCTGATTTTATTAATGTTTTGAGGGTAAATAGATGTGGGTTGCTGAGAATATGGCAAGTGAGCGGTGAGGCTCTTCAATGAATTCTTATGTTCCTTCATTTCCTACTTCTGATGATGAGGACATATGCTTAATATGAAAATTGATATACCGTTTCTCCTCTTAGTATGATGTTCCATTCTAGTATCATAATTTTTTTTTCCAAATGAATATTCTTTTATCAACTCTATTTTTTTTTTCCATGCGATTTACTTCCTTATAGGTCTGGTCTTTTTATGTTTATTATTCTTATAAGTAGTGCACTCCTAGTTTCCACCAGGTATCTGTTGCTATAGGCATTGGGACCTGCTATGTTAAGGTGGATGACGATGGTAAGTTTCAGTTTCTTTGACATTGATCTAATGCATTTTGATGTGCAGAAAGTTCTGCTCAATTTATTATTTTACTTCATCATCTGACATGTTACTTTCTCTTTAAGGATCTGGCTTTTCACGAGATGGACTGGTGCTGATGGGAGAAAGATATGGTAATTTTATGCAAAATGGACTAACATCATCTTTTCTATGTATTGTTGCTGCTGCTGTACATAATTTATTTTGCTCGACAACTTTGATGTTCATAACTTGAAATGGTTGTTATTGTCTATAGGATTGCATGCAGTGTTGATGACCTGCTTTGCACGCGTGCATCTCCTTCTCCTTGCCGCTGTTGTCCAGTGGATTTGGGATTCCTCTGAGTTCCCTTAACAAATTGAATGCAAGCATTATGGGAAAACAATGCTAAACCACATTTCTAGTTTCTTTTGGTTGCAATGCCAGACTTGCCAATGTTAACAAGGACATGTCTTACATATTTGTTTTACTGAATTGGACCAACTTATAATCTTACAGATACCTATCTTTGTGAAGCAACCTTCAAACTTGGTCTCTTGTTGAGTTGTTGTTTACTGGCTTCTTCCCGTGATCTATTACATAAACAACCTGGTGAAGGATTTGCATTAAAGTTTTCCTCTAATCTTGGTGATTCACCGCCTAATTTGTTGGATTGTAAGACCTTAACTTTTGAAGCAAACTCTTCCCAAGAGATATACGAGTCGATCAATCTTACAAAATTGATCTTGCTGTCTATTTCTCTCTTTCCAATGTTTCACTTAGTACCTCTCTAGGGAACCAAATAAGGCTTACGAAGTTCTTCTACTGTCAAATTGTTGCTGCAGCCAGTAAAAGCTAGCATGCCTTTCGCGATAAATGGTTCACCATTATTATCTCCAAGTCTATCAACCAACTTCTTTCCAAACTCCTCTATCTTATTCGTGTAACGTTGAGCCTCATAATTAGCTCTACAACGAAGCCTTTGAATGTGCGATGCTAGGATTCATCCTTCAGAACTTAAATAGAGTGTTTGTTTGGTCATCATCCATATTTCTCACAATTTAAAATAGCTAGCAACACTATAAATTTGATCTCCTACTCCAACTTTGAATTATCCACAAGGTGGTCATATTCGTTTATCATGGTATATCCACAAGGTGGTCATATTCCAAAAAATACGAGCGTGTTAAATTTATGAATGAGCACAAGTCCACATATTATACATCATTTATATATTTATATACATAGGCTTGAGTTTGTCAAATTGTGCTCATTTTAGAGGAATAAGACTCTCGTCAGATCCAAGCTTAAAATAATAAATATCCGTATCAAACATAAGTTAGGCGACATACTGCATATTTCACTCTTGCACAATGAAATGAAATGATATTTCAATTTCTAATTTACATTCCCCCACAGTGAGATGACGAGCAAAGATTTAAGATGTCTGCATAATATTTACAACATGATTCATTTAGCTCAATAAAATTAAAGTTCAGTTTGGAATCGCTTCAAGAGGTTTGAATAGGAAAAAGGAACCGGAACACAGATAACAACATTAATGGTAGCAGGTATTTGCCATTTAAAAACCTAGTAAGCTCATACGAAAAATTTAAGCATGTAGGAGAGATTGATTGTCTCCCATGGACCTGTGCACGAAACTCATCAGATAAAACTGGGAACTACAATGGCACCGAATATTACTAAAGGGCTTGGATATCACAAACTGATAATAAGCCGCACACTCAACTGATATGTATGCAGGAGATATTCAACCAATTACCGCCATCTCTCAAGTGAGAGTAACAGCATCAGAGATGTCCTTGTTGTATGTGTTTGCTACCATCTGAAATAAAAAAGATCCAAGATGACATTAATGTTCATGTTGTTTGTGCAGCTCGTTGGCAGCTTCAACCTGCCAAGACTCCCATGCCTCAACATAATGAGCAAAAAGCTCATTTGCAGCTGTAACATTTGGCAAATAGAAATATTTCAACCTCTTCATTAATGCAATAATTACATGGGATATAAACATACATTCACATGAACAGAAAAACAATTTTTACTCTAACAGTAGCTGAATTGGGTGCTAGAAATTGGATAAACTGTACTTCCATTCAAGAAATGTAGTCTACCATGGGTAACTCTTAAAATGGCAGAAGAGTTAATCAGAGCCGAATCACCTTTTCAAAGGCATGCTATAGCCGATAGACCCTCGGCTCAAAAGAAGTGTAATCAGAGCAGCATAGAAAGGAAATAACGACCACAAAACTGTATACAAATATCTTTTTTCATTCTTTTTCTTTTGTTCACGAGGAGTAGGGAGAGGGGAATAGAAAAAGGTTCAAACGTGTGATCCTGCCTTAATATGAGAAGCCTGTGAAATGAGTAGACTTATGGACCAACATATATGAGAATATAGCCCAAGAAAGGTGCCATCCCCTCTTCCCTACCGCACTTGGAATGGGTAGAATAAAAGGTATTCAACTTATTCAAATGAGATTCAGAAATTACCCTTATTCTGATACTGAGGGTGATATTTAGATGCAAGATCCTCCCAGTTCTGAATCTGTTTCAAATTTTCTTTTCCAGAAATTCCTGATCTAGGCAGACTTGATGGACCAAAAGGACCAAATACAAAATCCTTTGTACCACGTTCATTAAGCTGCTCTGCTGATATTTCCTGCTTTTTATCTTTCAATTCATCATCTTTTGCAACTTTCACCCTTTTTACCTGCCCATTTGACATTAGATCAGATGAAGAATCATCCCTGTATCGTTTGGGGGTTATGTTTGTGATCTCTGCCCCAAAAGTCCTCCTTGTTGAATCATCTGATTTAGCAGCTGAAAGGGACCCACTCCTCAGATTTTCGTTCCAGGCTTTCCACCTAAACACTGGTTTTCCATTATCTGGGCTACGTATCTACATATGTATTGCAAAGATCAGAAGAAATAATTCTCTACTTCATTATTTTGAGAATGCACAGTTACTGATCATTCAAACTATATGACCAACCTTCTCAATGAGATTCATGGACACAAAAACATTTGCAATATCATACAAGCGTCTGGTCTTTGCTGCAACATATTTATGAAAGATAACAAGTTTTCTGTCAAATCTTCCATCATAAGTTAAACATAACAACATATTAAGAACATGAATTACTCTTCATAGCCATCGGATCGTGGACATCACCAAGCAAAGTTGATGCAGCCTTGTCAAGAGATATCAAGTCAACCTACAGAAGATAAGGCATTAGCTTGCAAACAGTTGACAACTAGTCAGAAAATCTGTATGGCTCCACTTACATCAGAACAGTGGAAAAGCTTTACAAAATTTTGTGCAAGAATCATCAAAGACTTCTCCTTCCGGTTGTCTACATAATCAGACCTCAAGTTAGTCTCACTACTTATTGAATGTGATATATGATATCCAGCAGTTCTTTAGAATATCAGAATAATGTTCCCTCCACTGGGAAAAAAATCAATTAAAAAACCACAACCATCACACCTACATAGAAAAACTTACCAATTTTATGTGATCCAGCAGACTTGCCTTCTCCTTTTTCCTTAACATCTGAATTGTTACAAGCTATGACCTAGTAGAAGAAGGTGCAATCGCAGAGCAAACCAAAGTAACTAATTGAGTGAACTAATGGGAGAATATCCACATTTGAACTATTACAGTCCCACTCCAAATCACCCTATATAGATGGCTCATTGTGGTGAAGGGTGGACAAATAAAGAACATGGTGTACATACATTTGAAACATTGTGGCAAGTGGAGGAGACAGTGGACAGATCTTTTAGTCCTTCTTTCTACAAAATAAGCAAATAATATCAAATTCCCAGGACATGTCCATATGAGACAAGGAAATTGCATATCAACTACCTTAAGCAAATCTACAGCTTTAGGAATTGCACTGTACCCATTCCATCTATACTGATTCTTAGCTTTTCTTGACAAAACCTGAAATAAACTGCCTTAGTCATTCAATCATATAAAGATTATGAGAGGAAAATCCAAAGAGGAAAAGATAAAGAAATACCCCAACGCTTTCCAAAATATTGACAATATCATAAATGCGACGCCTCTCAACACCTACAACCACAAAGAGATTCTGTGTGATAATATTCAAGAAGAAATCTGCTTATTGGTGTTGATACGGTTGGGAAGACAAAATGAGGACTTGTAGATGAGAAGACAGAGCAAAGACCTAATTGATCTGCAGCATTGTCCAAACCAATGGTGGAGTCCTCACCTTCCCGATCACATAGCTTCAAGAAACTGAATAGTACAAAATTTATCAGGCCAAGAAAGTAATGATAGAGATGATATGTTGATTTATAGTGAAAAAAATACAGATTTTTTACTTAGGTTTTTAAGTTTTATAAGGCATATCATCAGCTTCCTCCACACATTTCTATATAATTTTATAGATGAAGGAAACAAAAAAAATTGACAAAGAACATACAATCAATATACCAGATAAAAATTCTCACCGTCAACAATTAATATTCAAAATTTTCCAACAAGCTGAGATATGATAAAACTCCTACAAAGAGACATGTTCAATTTACTAAACATTTGCAAAATAGTTTCTCAGAGCTGCTGAGCTAGAAAACCACCACTGTGTCCCTCGAACATATTAAGTCAGAGAGAAATCCCTAAGTCACTATGAAAAAGGTCTTCCTTGCATTCTATAAACATGAAGGTTCCGATAGAAAGTGACTCCAAGGAGGTTATGGACATATTTATGGCTTCAATTTAAAGAGAACCACTTGAGGAAGCTCACAAAGAGAGGAGACAAAGAAAGAAGAGAAAAAGAAGAGAGGGTCAAACCCTTCATTCCCAATCCGAGCATTTTTCTTTGATTATCGTGATGATATCTATTAAACTTCTCTTGGTTTTGTTTAATTCCTAATAGAGTGTTTTTGAGTTAGGAGTACACGAAACCAATGTCTATGACTTGAGTTCGTTCAATTGAATTCAATCGAACTATGAGCATTCACACTCGACTCTAAGGCAGATCCATGTTGTGCGTGGGTTCACAGGAATTCCGGTAACTTCTGGTATACTCCCTCAGTTCCAAAATAAGTAGAAACTTACCACTAATTAAATGCCTGCCTTGAAGAAAGAAATGATTCTTTAATGGTGTAACCCTTCAAGGTGGCCCAGTGGTTTGGGCTTTGGGCTTGGGACTTCCATGTTGGAGGTCTCAAGTTCGAAACCCCTTGCTAGCAAAAGCAAGGGGTTTGCTTCTGGGTCGAGCTCGTCACACCGGGCTTGCCTAGTGCGGGTTAACTCTCCTGTGTGATTTGCGAGCTATTGCATAAGAGCGGGGGTTTTACCATGTGCGCACCCAAAAGGTAGCGGATGCGGGTTTCCCTTGTCATCCAAAAAAATGATTCTTTAATGGTGTAAAATTATATGTATTAAAAGAAGGGTGATTTTGGAAGAATAAGATCAATTCCTTCTTAAAATCCTAAAACATGGAAGAATAAGATCAATTCCTTTTTGAAATCCTAAAGCACCACTTATTTGGAAACAAAATAAAAAGGCTAAAACACCACTTATTTTGGAACAGGGGAGTATAAATGTATAAAGTTCAAGAGTACTATGTATATTCACTAAATATTTATTAATAGTGAACTCAATTAATATCATATATCAACTTGAAACTGCTATAGAAACCCATAAATTCAAATATTGGATCTGTTTGTGTTTCTTAAGGATTTTTCTTTAGTTTCCATATAGAATTTATTTAGTTCCTCACCCTTAATCAGAATCTGAAAGTCAAAATAAGTTCAAAACCCTAAAATTCCTCGAGCATCAACACTCTCATCAATCCCATCACTTACACTAACACGGCTGGTATACTTGCTATGTACTTCACATAAACATCTCGCTCTAAGATCGAATTGTGGCGTAGATAGGCTTACCACCTATGAATCTCAGGCATAAAACACAAATGCAAAAGCAAAGAAGAGAGAGATTACTTGGAGCAAAGAAGACCGAGCGATTTGTCCTTGCGGCTGTAAATGCTAGGGTTTTTCCATTGAGAATCTTCAGTATGGAGTGACGATGACATTGCTAGGTTTCTCTGTTATCTGAAGTTGAAAGCGATCGGAGAAGAACCCTACGGAAAATTCGAGATAAACCGCTGAAGCTTTGAAGAAAGAGAGAGGGAAATAGATGAAATTGGCGGGCACCATGAAATTACATTTAACTCGTTCTGCATTTTATGCCCCAAAATTTAACTATTCACTTTTCCCGAATAAATTTTTACTACTCCCTCCAGCTACTTTATTTGTCGATATACCAAAGTAGATTCTAAAGATAAATATACTCTACAATTTTACTTAAATCATTTATTTTTACTCCAATAAAAATGAACGGAAAGAGTATATTTTAAAATCTGATTGTAAAGTTTTCAAATTTAAGAAAGCATTTCAAGCATGTTTTTCTTTCTTTTTTCATAAATTTAAAATGAAGTGAAAAAGTATTTAGAATCTAGGATCGAACGCCTAGTTTTAATTTAGAAATTAATATTTATTCATAAAATATGTATAAAATTTCAATTTCAAATTCTTCAAAACGTAAGATTTTAATTTTTTTTAAATGTAAAACTTGACTCATATATTTATACTTTTATTAAAAAATTCATAATTTAAATTTTGCAAAGAAAAAAAATACACTCGACATGAATGGCAACACGTGAGAGGATTATATCAAAAAAGCTACTTTATTGCTATTGTTAATTTATTGATTCAATGGATCTAAAAAGTATTACTAGTATTTAAAAATGTAAAAAAGCCTGCCAATTGAAAATATTTATTTATGAATAAACATGACATATGTGATTTATTAATCCAAGATATTTCAATACCTTATTTCTGAGTCTATGATTTTCTCATTTGATAAGATAGTATAAAAGCTGGAGAAATTTTAATAGTTTTAACAAACCCTATTTTTCTTCATGTCTATGAGGGGGAAATCAAATCACATGTCCAAACCAAATTTCAACTTCAAATCATTTCCAAACAGTCAACCATCAACCATTCTACTTATAAGTGCCAATCACTATAACAAAAATGATGTAATAACTAATTCAGCGACTACCTAATACCTTCAACCCAACATGGGATAAAATAATCTTACATTTTATCCTGAGATTGTTATTCCTTATACCTCATACCAAGCGAGCCTTAATAGGCAAAAATTCTCATAACAAGCGAGATTGTTATATAGAGAAGTTTTGACTGTATTAACATTTCTTTTAAATATTACTTTTTAAAAAGAAATTTGCATCTAATATCAACAGTCACCTTAATAGAAAAGTTTATTTAGATCAAGATGAGTTGAGTTACATATCATTATCTAAATTCAAGCTGAAGCAGGTAAAAATATGTTATATGAATAGATAAAATCTACTCGGTTCAAAAAAAATTTGATGGCTATAAATTTCATATTTCCCCCCAACAATATAAATTGTGGGGAGAGGGAAATGACAATACCATGGCATAGTCAAAAAGTGGTCATATAATAAAGGGAAAAGACATAAAATCCCCCCTGAACTTGTCCGCATAATTTACTTTAGCATTTTAACTATACGGGTGTTTAAATACCCCCCTTAACATCTTTTAAGTGTTTTTTTTCAACCCTCCCATCACTAGCCCAGTTGAAGGTTGGGTGTTGTTGAGTCACACACGTTTTTATTCGTCCACGTGTATATTAACTAAATTTCTAATTAATTACTTAAATCTCCATAATAATTGTTTTTTTTTCATTACTAATTGTCTTCCCCAATGTTTGTCACCTTCTCAACAACAACTCTTCTTTTTACGGTGAAATTTTCTTCAACTTTTCTTCTTCCATTATATAATAATTTTCTCTTTATGTAAAAAATAAAAAAAAACTTCTCCAATTTTCTTTCTTTTCGTAAGAAAGTAGGTTTCAATATTCCATTTGTAGACATCAATTTCCACATTAAACCAACAACTCCTACACCCACCATGATTATATCTAAAATTGAGCCAAAACTAAACCCATCGATGAATTTACCCCTCAATCTACAAATTATAATTCAAATTTTCAATTCCAGTTCAGTTTTTAGTTACATCATACCACCTCCTCGAAAATTTTAAAAAATATTTACATAAAAATGTTAATTTATCAATGAATTGGACGAAATTTTCACAATTAATTTTTTGCCAACAATATCTTTGAATTTTTTTTAGTGAAAATCGGGTTTTTTTTCTTGATAACTCTTTAAACTCATAGATCTAATAATCTTTTTTGATGTCGAAAATGGTGTCAATGAATTAAACACCAAAATTTTTTGTCAAAGAAAAACAGAAAAAAAAAACGATAAAAAACAGAAGAGAAACGAAGAAGAAAAAATGTGAAAAAAGTTACAGTTGAGAGTAAATGAGTAAATGTTTACCTTGAACTGAATGAAAAGAATAAGAAAGAGAAAGAGTCTTGAGAAAAAATGTGAAATTTTTTTTTCTGTCTCACGCGCTTATAGAAAGTTGCTGATACAAATTTTGTCACGTCACCCTTTAAGGGGTAATTAAATTCACTTCGAATTAAATTAGGAGGTAAACAAACACCCGTATAGTTAGAGTGCTAAAGTAAGTTGTGCAGACAAGTTCAGGGGGGAATTTATGTATTTTCCCTATAATAAAACCTGACACATTTAATCACCAAGTATTTGAATGTAGTAATTCATCTCTAGTATAGGCTTGCAAAAGTATATTCAAAATTCAACATAAAAAGGCATGCACAAAACAGGCAGAAAGAAAAAGGTCTATAGCTCAAGTGAAATTGAATGCATACTGAGTAAAAGGAGAAGAATCAAATCAAAGTAAACAGTCCTTAATTAAAGGGCTAACTCTCACTCAAGCCTCAGCTAGGAAAAGGTCTGAATGGTAGAAAGAGAACACAAAAACTTGAATTCTATTACTTCCCAAGTTCCAGCTCTATTGGTCAACAGTGGAGGCCTGTTGCCACTCCCCATCAACAGCTTCTTTCCACAAAGTGACATTGTTATCCCCAGCTGCAACTGCCAACAAGTTTCCCGTTAAAGACCATGAAACTCTCCAAACAGGAGTTTTGAAGTCTTTAAGAACCTTGCCCTCCCACTGATCTCCCTCCTTTCCCACAGTCCATATGACAACCGTACCATCCTCTGAAGCACTAGCAATTGTTGACTTTGGTAGTCCCAAGTTTGGTGCCCAAGCTACATCTCTCACCCAGTTAGTGTGCATCTGAAGTGCAGGGAAGCAATCCATCTTCCAAACGCCATTATACAACTTCCAAACCTTAACAGTGTTGTCACATCCACCAGATGCCAGCTTTTGAACAGGTTCAAGCACACCTGCACCAACTAAAGCACCAGGAGCCATTGATGGCGCCCATGAAACTGATGTTACCCCAACTGGATGAGCTTGGTCTATTCTTGTAGTGTCCCAACCACCATCTGACCTGGCGGTGTGCACTGAAATATTACCATCAGAGGACCCACAAGCCAAGCAAAGCCCAAGTTCATGAGGAGCCCAGGAGATGGAATTAACTGATGATTTGTGCTCGCTAAAAACATGAGCTTGTGCCCACTCATTCTGATTGCCTTCCTTCCAGATTATTACCTTACCATCATAGGAACAGGACGCAAGGATTGAGCCAAATTTGGGGTGAGCCCAGGCAGCCTGCCAAACAGGGCCCGTATGGCCACTCAACGTAGCAAGGTGTTGTGAAGCAGCATTGTTGCTCACACCAGTTATTTTTATGGTGGTATCAGAAGATGCTGTAGCCAC
Source organism: Solanum chiquidenum (assembly GCA_029582725.1). Lineage (NCBI taxonomy): Eukaryota > Viridiplantae > Streptophyta > Magnoliopsida > Solanales > Solanaceae > Solanum > Solanum chiquidenum. The sequence goes on along the minus strand of JAJOOS010010218.1, from coordinate 3,373 downwards.
ACGTTTTCCATAATAGTCCATAGTAACATCGTGAACTGTGTCATTGTGACCAGTTTCAATCTTCTGGGCTGGCATTTTCCGTTGCCGCTACTGATATTTCACAGCTCCTGCATTTATGCTCATATCCAATGTTAGTATAGATGTCAGTTAAAAAGATAAAACATTGAAGAGAGTACCTATTCCCCTCCCCCTATTTGGTTAGAAAAGGAGAGACTCTTCATCCAAAATCAGTTAAAAAGTCCAAGAACAGAAATGCAACTCAAAGTCTCAAACAACTAAACAAACTAAAAAATATACATATATTGTAAATAAGCCAAAGTAATAACATAAGAGCCTTCAGGTGAATTAATCTTTGCAAATGCAATTTTTTTAGAGAAAATATTATTATGAGCTTCTCGTGTCATGGTTTTGAGCTTGTTCGTTTCAATACACCAGAGAGAAAGATAAAGTAGAAACCTTCCCCTTTATCATAAATGCAGGCAGAATGAAGAAAAGACAAATGGTTTATTGCTGAACATGTTATATTTGCAAAAGGGGAAGGGGAAGGGGAAGGATTATATAGGTGAAAAGTCACTAAAAGGCAATAGCAGTTGATTTGAGGAGGCAGAGGATCTAACACAAAATGGATTAGCTAACATATAACTCATATTAGGCATTCAATTGATCCAATATATCTATACATGATAGGGAAGATTACTACAGGAAAAGAATGCAGCTTAATTCATAAACCCTTTCAAGATGGTCAAAAGAGATTGTTAAGGCAACAAAGTATACACCAAAGTACTTGAGAAACTAAAACTAACTAATGAGTAAATAGTCTATGGGCCCAAAAGTGCAAATCCAAATCCTCTCCTCTACCCGAGTATTCTACTTGTTGCTCTCACCAATATTAAGTTAAGATGCCCAGATCAGGATTCCTAGTTTTAGTAACAAATATTAGAGTTGGCTTCTGCACTCTTTTTTTAACATAATACTCGTAAGTGTTCCAATGTCCTTGCGCTGCAGACAAGACTGCTATTAATTGCAAAGGTACTCCATTGAGATGAAAATACTAAAATGACCATCGATTCAATCAAAGATAATGTTATCGTGAAATATCAGCTAAATTCATCAGGATACTCCTGAATATAATATAACTATGTTTTCCAACACAAGTAGATCTCCTAAATTGACTACTATACAGAATGGATAACCATGATACATTTTTCTAGAGATGACTTCCAATCAAGGTTTATATTAATATATAAGCATGAGTCATGAAATAAGAAAGCGTTTTCATAGATATAAATAGCAGATTATAGAAGAATTCTTTCATGGCACATAACTAGACTTCAAATCTACCTATGCTTTCATCAATAGTAGAAAACTAAAAAGACACATTTTTATCTGTTCTGCTAGATCTCTTTGGGTAGTATTTCAATAGCTTCCCACACTAAGCCAAGAGAAGAAATAGAATCTCTTGTTTGTGGACAATAATATGGCAGAGAAATTGATCCTATTGGTAACAATCAAAGAAAACCCTTTTTGCAGAAGATGCAAAAGTCAAACAAGTTATGAGCTTCCACATTTATTCCCTAATAAATACTCAAGTCCTCGGCAAAAAACAATTGCTACATGAGCATCTCATCTTACGGTACTTACTAGACCCATACTCTAGTTTACAAGATACCACAAAGATACATAAACAGTCGATCAATTAACACAAAGATACCATAAACCACTAGGTGAGGGGAAACAAGTGGCTCCCAAGAGCAAAATTGGGGTTCCCTGTCGCGTCTCCATGCTCAATAAGATGTGTCTACCACAGAATTCTTTACTACTAACACACGAGGTTCTAAGACCCAGTTCAACCCCAGTTAAAAACAGTCTGCACTATTGTCTAATAAAAAAGCAACAATCTTTCTCCTTCTATTTCCTATTTCTATTCATTTCTCCGGTATACCTTAATATAATATTGAATCGAAACTGATCCGATTCTAAGCAGCTTTCCCCCAATTCAGATTAGGATTTCCGGATAATAACAACCAATTCGCGGATCGCCAAAAATCAGACACATAAAACAGAACGGTATAGCTAAAAACGACACATATGGGCAAAATTACGTCCATTGAGGATATCAAAACAAATCAAAAAGATATATGTCTAACTAGATCTGGGTTTCTGCGTGGATCTTAAACCGGGTCGACCCAAAACGAATAAAGCGAATGCAAAAGAATGCTCAAATACAGATCTCAATTGTAAGCAAATGAAGGGGAAAAAAGGATTGTTTTACCTTGTAACAGAAAAATTCTGGATGCAAACACGATAGAGAGGAGAATGGCTTCTTCGCGTCGAAGCTGGAGAGAAAGAGAGAGGTGATATTTAAGTGGTTTTTACTGCTAAAATGCCTTTTAAATTAAATCAACTTCTTAGGCACATCCTTCTATACCTTCTTTAAAGTTTATTTATTAATCCAATAATCCTTTTTTTTTTTTTTGGTGTGTGCATTAGAATATTAAGACAAATTTGTATGGTATAAAATAGGAGTACTATGATTCTTAGTTGGAGAGATCTAACTTTATATGATTAATATTAATGCGATATTTGATTAAACCTACGCAAAGAAATAATTTCATATAATTTATGCGTAGTATAGTTAAAGAAATAACTAATATCTTCTCTCTCTTTTTTTACACTTTTTATAACTAACTAATGAAATATGCATATACAAACACTTTGTTTGGATTGTAATACTATTATTTTTCGGGTAAAACCTACGCTCTTATGCAATAGCTCACAAATCACATAGGAGAGATAATTCGCTTTAGATATGAGGCTTGCAATAGCTCGCATATCACATAGGAGAGATAACCCACACTAGGCAAGTCTGGTGTGACGAGCTTGCAATAGCTCGCGAATCCCGCACTAGGCAAGCCGGTATGACGAGCTTGATCCAGAAGACAAACCTCTTGCAATAGCTCGTAAATCCCGCACTAGGCAAGTCCGGTGCGACGAGCTTGATCCAGAAGACAAACCCCTTGCTTTCGCTGACAAGGGGTTTCAAACTTGAGACCTCCAACATGGAAGTCTCAAGCCCAAACCACTAGGCCACCCCAAAAGGTGGTTGTTACGTATTGTTTCATATTATATCGGATTGTGTTGTTTTAATGAATAAAATGTTTGGATAAATTGTATCGTTCTCCGTCATTATACTGTCACACATTCATAATTTGAATGATAAACCTATAAGAAAAGTAGGGTACGTGTCACGACCCGAGAGTACCCCCTAGTCGTAACATGGCGTATTCGACCCTGAAGGGGTCTTATACAAGCCACATAGTCATTCATTGCATTCAATAATGAAAATAGTGCGGAATAAAAAAACTTATTTACA